>CM061142.1:205826945-206029445 GCA_030789695.1 Scilla litardierei
TGACTTTCCCTTTCGTTCGAGACGATGATGGGATTAGCTATAGGGCCCCTACTGTCCCCGTCCATGCCGGCGACTGGCTTATTTACAAGCTCCTCGAGATTAGTCGGGCCGACAAGGGCAAGCTTTGCTGTCGGGGAATAATCACTGTCATTGCTTCTTGTCCCCAATTTAATATCCACATCCCCCGAGGTCTTCCCGTTGCCGCAGGACCCTCACATCTAGATCTTGATGTCCTGCGGCATATTCATATGATTAAGCCCCGCCCTGATCGTTGTTTTGATTTCAACTACGGCCACCCCCAAGCCCCCTACACCATTCTCCCCAACCCCGCTCGCTTGACTATAGCTGTAGTGGGAGATTGGACTTTTCCGCCCGATCCCAAGTTTCTAGCGGGGTTGCGCCTTCCTTTCCTTCCCGCGGACGCACGCAGACCACCTTCCCCTGCCGCCTGCTTAGGCGAGCATGATATTCATGCGTCCCGAGGAGATATCGGGGTGGCTCGAGTCACACCACCCGTGCTCCTGGCCCTATCACTGCTGAGGATCTTTCCGCGGCCATCTCCGGCCTTGTGTCCAGTGCCGGCATGACCACTGCCGCCGGCACTACTTCCACATCACTTCCCGGTACCACTTCTGCTTCACGTCAGTCCGCTTCTTTTGGTCGCCGCCAGGCCTCAGCTCGTCTTACTCTCGAGGCCGAGGTCGCTGCTCTCCATGCTCTCGCCACGTCCTCTGTCCCCTCGGACCCATCACCGTCCTCCTTTCTTACTCACCCACGTTTCCTCGCACTTGAGAGGAACGTGGCCGCCATCTTCCGCCGTCTCACTCACGTCCACGGACCACCACCCACACCACACCCATCACCACCACCTTCACCCCCACGACGATCGCCTCCTCCCCCATCACATTCTTCCCCCCTCCCACCATCCCACCCATCCCCACCTCCTTCACCCCCACCTAGGCGATCATCTCCCCCTCTCACATCTATTCCCATCCCCGTATCCACTTCTCCTCTCACGACCACTTCTGTCGCCCCCACACCACCTCCTCCCTCCTCCACCGTCACTGCATATGTGTCACGCCCCGCTTCTCAAAAATGTGGAGGCGAGACGTGAGAAGGTCCGCACAGACTTGAAGCCGTGAAGCTCCAAGTCTGATAAGCGTATAAAAACACTTATTATGGCAAGTCCTTGCAAAGCGAAACGAAACAACAATGATAATAAGGAAATGAGACGACATTTTATTGAATCTCCAAATGTCCATAAACAAATTACAATATCGCAGAAAAGCCACCAGGCTAAAGGAAAAAGAGTCTAAGGCCCAAACATGGCCAACAAGGAATAACATACATACAAGGGTGCCACGCACCGACAACTAACAGGAATCCTAAAACATAAAGGGAAACTCAACAAGTCACCGGTGTCCACAAGACTCCTCCTCAGCAAACACAACGTCCTCTGCAACAAGCTCTGGCTCGGCAACTAACATGCGACACCCAAAGAGAAAGGGGCACATGTCAGCAAGTCTGAAAAGACTTGAGCAAGGAAACTGAAAGGAAGGTAAACTAGCAACCTAGCAGTTATAGTATGCATGACATGGCAGTTATAACATGAGTGCACAAGCAAGACATGGCGAGACAATAAGTACAAGAGAACAATTATCGGGACAAGACAAGAGTAGCCAAGCTACTAACAATCTCAATCATTTCACGTTGTTTTGTAGATGTTTACGCCCTTCAGCTGAATGGTACATCATTCACACCGATCGGCACTAAACACTATTCATGTTTCACTGTTGTTTGTAGATGTTTACGCCCTTCAGCTGAATGGTACATCATTCACACCGATCGGTACTAAACACTACCCCACCCCAGAGTTTACGCCTTACAACTGCAGTTGCTGATCGGTCAGACTCCCAGTTGAATGGCCGCTTAAATCTTACCCCATCCCACACGTAAACAAGCCAGGGGTCCCTGTACATGAGCCCAACAAGTGAGCCAGGGTTGCCCCGCACGGGAGCTTGTTTCTTAGTTCACAATTCAATATCGAGCGTTGGGGTTAGCAACTCATTATGCTCGCTTCTGGTCACGAGCCAGGAACTATCAGTTTTGTAGCGTGAGCTACACATTCACGATGAACAATCGATGTATGCAATGTCATGAACAGATATTCGCGTACCGTTAATTGTATTTAAACGTGACAGGCAAAATGCAATGACATGAACAATATTCGCGTACCGTTAATTGTAATTAAACATGACATACAAGCATGATAGGGGTGACGGACCAAGCTTCGTTGTCAAGCTAGGTCAATGGCGTCTAGACGGCTATCCTTTCACCGTCTAGTCTCTTTTACGCTAAAACAAGGAAATGGCCTAAGACATGGCCCAAATCAAGAGAGGCAAGTTTCACTTGCCTAGCACCGGGGATGATGGTCACGAAGGTTCGTCTCGCGGATGCTAATCTACGGGGAAATCGCTGTTATGGGGAGACAACCATCAAAACAACATTCATTCATTAGGGTTTCATAAAAATACAAATAGGTTATGAAAACATCGAGAGATCGATTTCTTACCGAGAGGTGGCGGAAGAAACACTCCAGAGAACCTATGGATCAGATCTGGAAAGGATGGAGAAGTTTGGAGAACTAGGGTTTTGGGGGGATTTTGGGGATTTGATGAGATTTTGGGGAAGATGAGAGGTGGAATGAGTTGATGGAGGGTTTAGATGATGGATCTTGGGCTTGGAATGAAGGAATAAGGCTTGGAGGAAGATGGGGGCTCAATGGAGGAGAAACTAGGGTTTTGGGTCGAGTGGAGGAAGAAGAAAACGTTTGGGAGGGGTATAAATAGGTTGGGGCGGGCGGCTGCCAAGAAATTAGGGTTTTAACACAGACTAGTCGGTCAAAGAGCAACCACTGAGACCGACTAGTTTGGCAACTAGTCGGTCGGTCGACCAACGCAGACCGACTAAGTGTAAACAGTAACTTCTGAACGAAAATAGGATTTGCATTTTAGTCGGTCCCATGAACAAATACTGACCGACTAGTTTAACATCTAGTCGGTCGATGAACGTTCTTAGACCGACTAAGAATGAACAGTAACTCGGCTGTACAGAAGAACTAGGAATTAGTCGGTCTGAGTACATAACTTAACCGACTAGTTTGACAACTAGTCGGTCGAAAGATGAACTTAGACCGACTAAACAGATACAGTAACTCCTGAATTATAATCAACGCCCACTAGTCGGTCCATTAAGGATTGTCGACCAACTAGATTGAAATCTAGTCGGTTGGTTCTCCTTCTTGAACCAACTAACGTGCACGAAAAGTGTCGATTCGAAGCGCGAAGCTTCGGGAAGATTTCTATGGCTTCTAGGATCGATTTATACTCTAAGATATGAGCGATTTGAAGCTCATCACGAATGACTTACTCCGAAATCGACGATCGAAGGAAGAAGCTAGAAAATCACGACGAAACGATCGAAAGTGAAAGCTATGGCGACGAAAACCACACATCCAAGGAGAAAATCCACCAAGCATATATTTTAATATAGATAATCTAATTACATGAAAACCAGTCGTTACATCCTACCCACCTTAGAATAAAGTCCGTCCTCGGACTTTCTAACTATAGCTATATCTAGTCACCCTAGTAACTACCCTCAATCAATATCACATCAAAATTTCAACCAAGTACATTCATTTCAAGTGCTTATATATATACTATAGGTAGTCAATTATTAACACCACGGAAGTAAATATATATTCACGCACATAATACACTTATACTTGTTATAATCAAACAACTCCATTCACGTATTCAAATCATTCATATAGGCAAGTATATTCCATATAACTATAAAACACTTATTACACACTATATGAAAATAACCAAGTCTCTTACTTATTTGAAAATAATTTCACACTAGAAAATACCATCGAAATCTACACGTATAGGTAACTACCTATGGACAAGACAATAAGAGTACACTAGTCCCTATATCTCCTAGTATGCGCCAAACAATCAACATGCGAAATCACACCATACGATTGTTAAAACAAGTTCACTATATCTAATATACATTCACAATCATTATAATTTCACAATTTATAGTCATTCAAATGCATGCACACATTTCACCATATTATCACTCCATATATAGTCCTATGGCTATAATCACGTCACACCACACATACCATAGTCACCAATTCCTATAGCTATCACATACTTACCCGTGCATGGTGCACACCCACACACGCTAATATTTCATTCATATATACACCAATCACACCACTATATGCTTAGCACATCCACGCACCTAGTTTAGCTAGCGCACATATATTCACGCAACCAAATCCTTAGTGAATAACTACACCACAAGACCAACTCACATAACTATATATTGGTATAGCCACCCACAGTCGTGTGCGTAACACAACCAGGCACAAACAATCCAAACATTTTACATACATCATCCATCACTATACACCAACCACATACAATACACCAATGTACATAGAGTGTACCCACTCAAGCTTGAGTGAGACTCAAAATCATAGCGGAATAATTCCATATACGTAACATAGCATCCATATATATACCAATACTAGCTAATGCATACACGTCTACCAACATAACCACATACACATCTAAATGTCAAACACCCTTAATATCTAACCAGGTAATATCACATATTTCAATCACTTCATATACCATGATATTATTACAAACATCAGCACACCTATAATTACAATACTCTCCCTAATAAAAGTATTTACTTATAGTCACACCCAAGCATCGTATATATTCATACCATATCCATCCACCTTGAATTGGTACATCAATACACATTCACTTCATACATAAGTTAAGATATGCAGTAGTCGGGTATACCTCAAGGTATACACGCATACGACATCTCATAAAAACAAGTAATACCAATCAAACATTATAATCCTCCTATCATATGTATATCATACTTACACTCACGTAGCTAATACATAACTACCTACACACGATACACCAATACCAACCACAAACAACTTCATATGCACCATGAAATTAAATACACTACGACGACACGTCAAATTACACTAATGGGGCCCACCAAACTATATTAAGGTCGACACGGCGATGACAAGCTCTATTGGCTAGACAAAAGGAAAGAAATCAAGAGCGTAATGAATAGAAGGATCGAAAAGCATGAAAATGGTTGTGTAATGATGTAATGATGCTCCATTAGGACACATGGAAAATAGTGTAAATAACATATTCTAAAATACGGAAAGTTTGAAAACCGTTATACTTCAAAGTTGGAGTCCTTTTCCGTATAAAAATATTTAGAGGTCGACAAAACAAATTGTTTGAAATAAGTTTGAGTCGAATATACATAATAGGAGAAAACGGTTCATTGGCTCACGTAAGGTCATTAAAAGAAAGTGAATCATTCACCCGAATTTTGAGGTCGTAGTTTAGAAAATATCACACGGTAGTAACTTAATAACGTTCGCAAAGTTGGAAATGAAATTAACTGAAAAAAGTTTAAACTCAGATTGAATGCTTTCAAAATCCTTGAGCCAGGGAAAATTTAAAGTAATCAATATTGAAACTACTTTTAGAGGAATCAGGTTTTGCCAAAAAGAGACTGCTTTACACAAAGCTCTTAACATGCGAGCACCACGAGCCTGGTGCTGATATAAAAATAATTGAAATTCCATTTAGGTTAGAGATTATTCGAAAGGCATGTATGGTGAACGGAAAGATAACACTAGCTATTAGTAGTATTATCAAAATTTGTAGTGAAACTTTAAAATCAAATTTATGGAGGGTCTAAATCAGAAAAGGTTATGAAATAATGATTTTTACAAAAATCTGAACTAGGGGAAACGAGGAGCATAACGGTCGTAGTACTGATATATAAAAATTAATTGAAGCTCTACTTTAGAAATCATTTTTAGAAATATGTATGGCGAATGGAAAGATAATAACATCTTAGTGGTATGGAAGTAAGTGGGGGGGAAAATATATACATATATAGGATTATTAAATTGGTAATAAACTTTGAAACCGAATTTTGGAGGTCTAAATCAGGAAAGGGTTTCGAAAAGTAATTTTACAAAAATCTGAACTATGGAAAAAGTTGAGCATAAAATCGACTCGCTGAAAGCTGAAGTCCCATGTGACTTGAAAGGTACGTAAGAAGCAAACATGATGCGGTATTCGCATAAGTTTTAATGGCATAAGTAAGAAAAGAAATTTATAATTCAGGTTAGGAAAAACAAAAGTACGGTTCAGAAGAAAATTGGTATATGAAAGGAGGCAAGTCATTTATATTGATATGAAAATATAGGCTGAAGAATATTATAAACCAATAATCAAAAATCTCGACAAAAGTTTCAATGTTCAGAAAAGAACAAATAAATTTTAAGTCGCGAAAGAGTACGAAACCTAATATTTGCATTAAAAGTTCGCGAGCAAATTCAAACTTAGCGAAAGAGGAACATCGAAAATACTTTTAGGGGGAACAAGGATTTGTCGCAAGAATAGGTTGGTAAAAGACTTGAAGTACGGGTACGACAAACTTGTAATCAGTATATATTTATAAATTATTTGGAGTTCTATTTATCTTGAAAGAAGTATTTTAAAGCACGTATAGTAAATAGCTAAAATGAATTTCGCGATAGTAGGAGAGGTGGTATATCGAATTATCGAAATAGTACTAAAGTTTAAAATCAAGTGCGGACGATATATGTTAGAAAGATAGTTACCATATAGTAATTTAAAATTACGACCAAAAAGTCTTCAAATCTAAGAATGACTTTTAGCTCAAATGGAAGTAATGGAAATATATTGAAAGAAGGTTTAAAACAAAGTTTAAAATCAAGTGGAAACTTTTAATAAGGGAAAATTTGAAAACGACTTTGGAAGAATCAAGATTTGCAACGGGAAAGATTTGAAGGGTCAACGATAATAGTAAGGAGGGGATCATGTGAATCAAGGGCAATGAATGTGGTTGTGTGAGGCATGCACCTAAATCACAATGCAAGAAAACCATGATGAAGATCTACGGTCAGTAACACCAAAGTGTAGTGACCAGGAAAGATTGAATCAGGGGGGTTCTAATCATCGGGTTAACTAAAGGCCAAGGGATTTTGGTCGGATGATCAAAACATAAATACGCCTAGGTTATGACTTAGGAAAATCTACGGAAACTCCTACGGTCAACCAACCAAAGATTTTGGAACTAAGCGCTAAGACTCTCTAGGGCTAGACAGCGATGAAATGAGTTCAGCTTGGTCCGAAATCGATGAACCCAAGCGAACGGCTAAAGAAATCCTAGGAATCTATCATGGTCAGGGCTAGACAGGAACCACTAAGGTAACTCTTAGGACTATCAAATCAATCACTAACAGGGAGTCTAACTAACAATCAAGGATCCCTAACTAGCAAGCACAAACTTCTAACTAAGTCTCACTATAGTCCTGACCTAATGGATTTCCTATCAAGCTGGGACAGGTGCTCTAACACGCCTACTAGCCACCTAAGACATAGGAACGCTAAAAACCTAGACTCCGGGCTTATAACTTGGATGTTCTAATTTATTTAATGGACATTCTATAATTATTATTGTTGTTCCGATAGTTCGCATTTGCAAATGGACCTGCATGGGCCACCACTAAAACCTGTCACGCCCCGCTTCCCAAAAATGTGGAGGCGAGACGTGAGAAGGTCCGCACAGACTTGAAGCCGTGAAGCTCCAAGTCTGATAAGCGTATAAAAACACTTATTATGGCAAGTCCTTGCAAAGCGAAACGAAACAACAATGATAATAAGGAAATGAGACGACATTTTATTGAATCTCCAAATGTCCATAAACAAATTACAATATCGCAGAAAAGCCACCAGGCTAAAGGAAAAAGAGTCTAAGGCCCAAACATGGCCAACAAGGAATAACATACATACTAGGGTGCCACGCACCGACAACTAACAGGAATCCTAAAACATAAAGGGAAACTCAACAAGTCACCGGTGTCCACAAGACTCCTCCTCAGCAAACACAACGTCCTCTGCAACAAGCTCTGGCTCGGCAACTAACATGCGACACCCAAAGAGAAAGGGGCACATGTCAGCAAGTCTGAAAAGACTTGAGCAAGGAAACTGAAAGGAAGGTAAACTAGCAACCTAGCAGTTATAGTATGCATGACATGGCAGTTATAACATGAGTGCACAAGCAAGACATGGCGAGACAATAAGTACAAGAGAACAATTATCGGGACAAGACAAGAGTAGCCAAGCTACTAACAATCTCAATCATTTCACGTTGTTTTGTATATGTTTACGCCCTTCAGCTGAATGGTACATCATTCACACCGATCGGCACTAAACACTATTCACGTTTCACTGTTGTTTGTAGATGTTTACGCCCTTCAGCTGAATGGTACATCATTCACACCGATCGGCACTAAAAACTACCCCACCCCAGAGTTTACGCCTTACAACTGCAGTTGCTGATCGGGCAGACTCCCAATTGAATGGCCGCTTAACTCTTACCCCATCCCACACGTAAACAAGCCAGGGTCCCTGTACATGAGCCCAGCAAGTGAGCCAGGGTTGCCCCGCACGGGAGCTTGTTTCTTAGTTCACAATTCAATATCGAGCGTTGGGGTTAGCAACTCATTATGCTCGCTTCTGGTCACGAGCCAGGAACTATCAGTTTTGTAGCGTGAGCTACACATTCACGATGAACAATCGATGTATGCAATGTCATGAACAGATATTCGCGTACCGTTAATTGTATTTAAACGTGACAGGCAAAATGCAATGACATGAACAATATTCGCGTACCGTTAATTGTAATTAAACATGACATACAAGCATGATAGGGGTGACGGACCAAGCTTCGTTGTCAAGCTAGGTCAATGGCGTCTAGACGGCTATCCTTTCACCGTCTAGTCTCTTTTACGCTAAAACAAGGAAATGGCCTAAGACATGGCCCAAATCAAGAGAGGCAAGTTTCACTTGCCTAGCACCGGGGATGATGGTCACGAAGGTTCGTCTCGCGGATGCTAATCTACGGGAAAATCGCTGTTATGGGGAGACAACCATCAAAACAACATTCATTCATTAGGGTTTCATAAAAATACAAATAGGTTATGAAAACATCGAGAGATCGATTTCTTACCGAGAGGTGGCGGAAGAAACACTCCGGAGAACCTATGGATCAGATCTGGAAAGGATGGAGAAGTTTGGAGAACTAGGGTTTTTGGGGGATTTTGGGGATTTGATGAGATTTTGGGGAAGATGAGAGGTGGAATGAGTTGATGGAGGGTTTAGATGATGGATCTTGGGCTTGGAATGAAGGAATAAGGCTTGGAGGAAGATGGGGGCTTAATGGAGGAGAAACTAGGGTTTTGGGTCGAGTGGAGGAAGAAGAAAACGTTTGGGAGGGGTATAAATAGGTTGGGCTAGCGGCTGCCCAGAAATTAGGGTTTTAACACAGACTAGTCGGTCAAAGAGCAACCACTGACCGACTAGTTTGGCAACTAGTCGGTCGGTCGACCAACGCAGACCGACTAAGTGTAAATAGTAACTTCTGAATGAAAATAGGATTTGCATTTTAGTCGGTCCATGAACAAATACTGACCGACTAGTTTAACATCTAGTCGGTCGATGAACGTTCTTAGACCGACTAAGAATGAACAGTAACTTGGCTGTACAGAAGAACTAGGAATTAGTCGGTCTGAGTACATAACTTAACCGACTAGTTTGACAACTAGTCGGTCAAAAGATGAACTTAGACCGACTAAACAGATACAGTAACTCCTGAATTATAATCAAAGCCCACTAGTCGGTCCGTTAAGGATTGCCGACCGACTAGATTGAAATCTAGTCGGTTGGTTCTCCTTCTTGAACCAACTAACGTGCACGAAAAGTGTCGATTCGAAGCGCGAAGCTTCGGGAAGATTTCTATGGCTTCTAGGATCAATTTATACTCTAAGATATGAGCGATTTGAAGCTCGTCACAAATGACTTACTCCGAAATCGACGATCGAAGGAAGAAGCTAGAAAATCACGACGAAACGATCGAAAGTGAAAGCTATGGCGACGAAAACCACACATCCAAGGAGAAAATCCACCAAGCATATATTTTAATATAGATAATCTAATTACATGAAAACCAGTCGTTACAATATGTGCACCGCAAGAAATTGCAGGTGCGCTCCAGATCCCTCCCACCGCCACCCACTACAGTCACCGTCACGTCTTCTCTCCCCATTTCTATCCCTTCTACCACCGCCTTGATCGCCGTACTTCCACCACCACCCACCTCCACCGACACTCTACCCATCATTCACACCCACACTGCACCTATTCCTCCACCTCTTTCCCCACTTCTCCGCACACCCCCCGCCTCCCCCGACCACCCATCCACACCCTCTTCCGAGGAAGGCGAGGACTCCCCATCTCTTGCTTTTTGATTTCATTTTGTTTTCTGACCTCCCCCTTGCATATCTCTACATTTTCACGATCACATCATATCGCTAGCACTGTCACGTCTAGCTTGGGGGAAAGTCAAATTTTTCTGTGTGCTATCGTGTTTCGTTTTTCTTTGTGTGTTTGTTTATTTGTCGTGTCGTCTGATTTTCCTTTTTTATTTTATTTTATTTTCTGTTTATATGTCGTGTGGTGTGATTTTTATTTTTATTCTTATTTTCAATTTCGTTTGTGTGATTTTCTTGTCTTTCGTGTCTTTTTGTGTCTGTGCGTATTCCCCCCATATTCATTGCCCTCCCGTATTTAATTCTATTGCATTGAGGGCAATGCAAGTTTCAGCTTGGGGGAGTCGCACTTCGTGCGTCATTTGTCTCTTTTTCTTCGTTATTTGAGTCGTTTTTCTCCGTGTTTTTCTTTTTCTTTTTCTTTTCTTCTTTTTATCTCTTTCTCCTAGAGATGAACCCTATGATGAATTGCCACAAAATCACACACACCTAGCATGGCATCGATAATCACATTCACTAACCCTAGGATATCGAGTCCTCTTGCATTTCATGCATCGTGGGTCCACTTAGCTTTTTGTGAGTCGTGCGTCGTGCCTAGCTATTTGGTGTGCTTCTACTTTGTGATTTTACTTTATATACCTATCCAGGAATGACCCCTAGATTATCTTGCTTCGATTTGAATATGCGGTATTTGTTTCTCCTGTCTACTTCTGCATGCTATATATATATCGTATACTTCATTTCGCATGTGTCGGGATTCCACAATTAAGGACTAGGATAACCCATTTAGCCCATGCTCTAATTAGCGAGAATAGTTTCCTTTGCCCAAGTGTTTAGATTCCAATTTCTTTTTTATTTTACTTGGTGCAAATCCCCTCGTCGTGTACCGTTCTCCCACTTGGGAGAGTACACATGTGTATAGCCAAAAAAATCCAAAAATCCAAAAAAAAGAGAAAAGAAAAGAAAAATCCAAAAAGAAATGAAACGAGAAAATTTATAGCCGAAAAGCCAAAAAAATACATATATCCAAAACCCAAAAAAATATATATGAGTGTGAATATTTTCCTACCTACCGAGAATAAAGGGAAGGCGGGAGTTTCCACCGAGTGTTCTACTCCATATCATCTCAACCCCCATCGTTTTCGAAAACACTTGGCTTAGAAACGTTTTAGCTATTATCTAGGCTATAGTGTGGTGATTTCCTTAACCCTGGTTGTGGAGTCCCTGACGCATGATATGTTTCGATTCTTGCTCTATTCTCATGCATGCTTGAGCTATATAATCACCGCTTAATTCAAATCGAATCGATATTTGGGTTATTTCTTGGATTTTTGTATATCGAGCTTTATTGCACATCGTAGATAGTGACACCAACTGCTAGCACACGACCACACTCACTCGCGCTTCATAGCGTGGGCCCACGGCACTTGTCTGGACTCGTGTTCCTTGGTTTAGTGATGTGATTTGGCGTTTGTCCGCTTGGTGTGTCGTTTTTGGTTTTGTTGGCCCTGACGGGTGATCTAGGATATAGAGTTCTCTTTTTCTCTCTTTCTCTCTATTTTCTCCCTCCGAGCTCCTACTCTCACTCGTCTTCCTCGAGGACGAGGAAGGGTTCAGCTTGGGGGATTTTGACGTGCGTTTATATTTCATATATTCGCGCACGTTTTCTTCGTGTTTTTCCCTCTATTTTCTGCCGTCTTGTATTCGTTTTCTCGTGTTTTCTTGTTTTCTTTCACTTTTCCATGTTTTTGTATTTTTGCAGGAGTTTACCGGTGTAGGGGACATAAACGACGATATCATGAGTCCCCGGAGCAACGGGAGGAGTCACGCGTGATCCAGGTGGTCAAACGATGAAGATCGCATCTATCAGCCCCTCACCCGACCGGTTGGTCACTTCCAACCGATCGGGTGATGCACGCGTGCACCACCCGGACACAAGTTGGAGCGGCCAAGAAGTCACCCGGTCGGTTTAGAGACCGGTTCAAACGCCCCAACTCTATGGAATTTGATGCCGAATGCCAACCGATCGGGTGACCTTCACCCGATCGGTTCACATGTAGCCAATTCTCCGAAGCCATGACACGGAGAGCTCAACCGACCGGTTCACCCGACGGCACGAAGATCCAACCGATCAGCTTCAGAGCTCAACCGACCGTGCCATATGACCGGGTGAAGTCCCGTGCTGAACTGCCGAAGAAACGAAGCAGGTCACCCGATCGGTTGACTTCTCAACCGATCGGGTGATATCGTATTCTATATATATGACCCCTAGGTTTTCCAGAAACGAGTAGTTGTTATTTTTTTGCTGTTTTTTCTCTCTCTTGACGGCTGTAATTTTTCAGATATTTGTAAGTTTTCCGATCTTTACCAAACTTTAATATAGTGTTATTAGTATTGCTCTTACTGCTTTTCAATCGCTTGATCATGTTTCTAACGGTCGATTTTGGTTTAGATCGCTTTTTAGTAAATATGTGTGAGTAGTTCCCAAATCTGGGATTTTGGTGGAAACCCATTCGTGGGTTCTTCCCGATGCGTCCATAGGACTAGGAAATCGATAGGGATTAGGAATCTATCGATTACGCGGGGTGTTTTATTGTCATCGGTGGGAAAAAGACCGCCTTTGACCGTTGGGCCAAGGGGAAATAAACTTGGCGGTTGACTCCCTAGCCATAGCTCACGCCCTTAGCGTAGACGTCGAATCCTAGCGCGCGGGAGCGGCAGGATGAGACGTCAGGAGTTATCGTTGCGAGCTTAGTGCTCCTGGAGTCGGTCAGTGTTAATGGACATGGGAATGCCCACTGACCGAACCCGGGAAGTCCGGCGTATCATCCTGGGCACCGACCGGAATATCGGGTTTATGGGACGCTGGTATCACTTTTAGAGGCAACGTCTCACCATTAGACCCTAATTCCGATCGTTATCCTACCCGTAGGCCGTATCGGTGAGAATCACACGATAGGGTGGAAACCTTAGTCTCGGGTTTTCCCTTTATATTGTTTATCCCTTGCATTCCATTTTCTGTGACAACCCATCATCCGATTCGGGCTAGCTTGCCCATGGGGTGAATCTGATCCTTCTTGACACAAGCACAACCACGCCTCCCTGAGTTCGACCCCCAAGCCACACTACAACACCGTGTGCTTGCGGTTACAAATATTTAAATCTCACGCCCCCAATAATATATTGCACACATCTGACACGCGAAAAAGCGGGGGACGTCAGCCTCCTCAGTCCAACAGCTCGCGGCCTCCTCTTCATGCCGGCACCTCCAACTACGCCGAGCCCGCCAGCACTTCGCCACCGCCGGACAGCAGCAGCTTGACGCCGCTAGGCCGCATGACGCCGTCACCCCTCCTTGCTCCACCTCCAGCCTCCGAGCTCCCCTCCGGCGACAGCCGCCACCGAACTCGTCGTCCGCCTCCTCCCCGTGCCAGCCCCTTCCCCTAAGCCTCCACCTCCGGCATCTTTTCCGACAGCCTCGACCCGTCATTCGCCTACAAACATCCCCAGCTCGTCGCACATGCCTCCGAGCCGTCCTCCGACGACGGTAACCGCAGCATGCCTCCCCTCTCGACTGCAGTCGACCAATCCATCATCCTCGCGTCCGTTCTCTCCCCACCTGCAACACACAACGAGGAGGAAAGCTAAAAAGAGGTTAGCTTTGTTTAAATATTTAACTGTTAGGGTTATAATGTGAGGGTTTAAAATACGGTTGGTTTTAATGAAAAAGGAATGCTGTTGTTACATGTTAGATCATTATTTAGGTTGGTTGTTAGAACATTGGGGTTAGCAGGCATATAAATAGTGTTTTCTTGTATCGTGTTAAGTTATTTCATACGCTAGTTGTTTATTAGTGATTTACTGTTTATAAAAACTGTGTTTTTATATGTTCATATCATGTTAGCAGATCGGTTAGCTCTTCCTTTGGGGTTTGCTTCAATTAGTGGTTAGGGCTGCTATAGCATAATTAGAGTTTTCATCTAAAACAGTGTTTATTTTTCCTTAATACTATGTTAGTAGTTAAGTTAGCTATTATATTTATATTTTATAATGTTATACTTGGACAGTCGTACGTGTACATGTTATTAGATACATCTGCATGAAAAGTTAGTGTAATTGTTAGCTGTAAGTAATGCCTGGACTGCTTATAGGTTAGAATGTTATTAGAATTCCTTCTCGGGTAAATTGATGAGTTTTTGTTGACATACGTCGGTGGCTGTATGAGATAACGTCAGTATATAAAAATCAGAATTTAAAAATAAAATGTAGGATCAGTATGGTTTTAGCCAAAAAGCAAGAATGAACAGTACTCTTATATAAGGACGGTGCCCTTGATTGAATAAATAAGTCAGTTGATTTATAAGTTATTTTACTTTGACCTAATATTGAAATCCGATAACGCAGAAAACGTCTGTGCTTTCTGTACAGACTCGTCGACACCAAGAACTCCGGAATCAAGCAAGTGAAACTTGCCAACTTGTGTTTTAGGCCATGTTTTAGGCTATCCCTTGTTTTTAGCATAAAAGAGACTAGGCGATGAAATGATCTGACACCCTGCCATGTCATTCATACATTTTTCCTGTCACGTTTAAATTTCCATATCTGTATGCATTTTATTTGTACGCTGCCATGCCTGTCATGTTTAAATTCCATATCTGTACGTACTTTAATTGTACCCTTGCCATGGCATGCATTATAATATGTCATTCCATGCTTGAATGTTGCATTCGTAGCACACGCTACTATACTTCCTTGTTGAGGCTAGGCACCTGCGTTACAGGCACAACCCTATGCCAAATACACTTCCTGGCTCATGAACCAGAAGCGGACTACATGTGTTGGTCAAAAGCCAATGCCCGATTACACGTGGAGGGGTAGGGTTAAGCGATCACTTGAGCTTAGGAGTTGGCCCGTACAGCCGCTCCAGCCAAAAGGCGTAAAATCTATGCATGACGTGCTTACTTGTCTTATAAATCCATGTAAATGTTTTAGTAGCTTTGCTACCCTTTCCATGTCATACTTTTTGCACCTTCTTACTTGTTGCATCCATACCTTAAACTTCCATGTCATCGCATATTTTAGAACTGCTAGGCTGTTTCTCTTTCTTTTAGTTTCCTTGCACAAGTCTCTTGTAGACTTGCTGACATGCGCCCTCGTCTCTTTTGGGTGTCGCATGTTAGTTGCTGAGCTAGAGCCCGTTGCTGAGGACGATGTGTTTGTTGACGTTGAGCCTGGGTCCACTGTTGACGTGGAGTTCGAGGACACCGGCGACCAGTCGTAGAGACTTCGTTTGTGTTGCTTTCTGCTTAGTTCTTGTTAGGTTGTCGGTGCGTAGTGCCTTTCCTTTTTTGTACGTTCGTTTTCTGTTGGCCATGCTTGGGGCCCTTTTTAGACTCTTTTAAGCCTGGTGGCTTTTCTGTGATGTTGAACTTTATTTGTGGACATTCTGAGATTGGAATAATATTGCTATCTCTCTTTCTTTTATTATTATTTTTCTTCTGTTTCGCAATTGCAAGGACCTCTACTTGGTTATTCCAGACGCTTTACAGACTGTAGCCTCACAGCTTCAAGTCTGAGCGGACTTTTCACGCCTCGCCTTCCGTTTATGGGAAGTGGGTCGTGACAGTTTTATATTACCAGACCCAAACCAACCCAATCAGGGACTTGGAAGTTTCTCTTAAGGCACCGATGCATGTCCCAGAAGCTCATCAAGAGAACAGTTAGTGGTGGTACGTCCACTTCATTTTGGTATGATAATTGGCATCCTAGCGGACCCCTTTACCTTCTCCAGGCTCCTCCCCATGGGGCGGAGGGTAAGTTTGTCAGCGATTACTGGTCCACCGAGGGATGGATTGATGATCCCGACATCCGCATCTTCCTGCCCATACTACAACTTGTAATTTTAGCCTGTATGGATCAATACACTAGAGGGGGGTGAATATTGTATATAATAAAAAATGTTGCAAATAAAACGTTACTGATATTTGCAAAGATGGCACAGAAATAAAATGACAAGTACTGAAAATAAATCAATCGCAAATACAGAGATTTATCCTGGTTCGGATCCTCTTGATCCTACTCCAGTCCTCTACCCCGTAAATATTTTCAATCCACTATAATCACTTGCCCCGCAGCACAAACTTACAAAAATGGCGACACTCCCCGTGTCCCAAACTTTGCAATCTCTAAACAGAGATTCAAACCTGTTAAATAATGAAATAAAAAAACACATATAGCCTTGTTATAAATTTCAGAGAATGAATTCAAGGATGGTGTTTAGAAGATGACCTTCAAGATGTAAAAGATATGTAATGAAGAGCAACACTTGAAGTTCTCTGGTTCATAAAAGAAGAGAGAGATCAATCGATTTCTTCTTGCAATTATGAACACAAACAACTTTCCAATATGATGTTGAAAAATCCAAGTTCTTCCGTTCTTAAACGAAGAAAGAAATCTAATGATTTCTTCTTACAAATAAGAAAAGAACAACTAATGGCCTAAAGCTTTAGAAAATGAAAGACTTGATTTCAACAAATAAGAGATTAAAGAAGAGGAAAGTGAGTGAAGAGAAAGAGAAGGTCTACCCCTCTATTTATAGTGTTTAGGACGGTTGGGGACTATAGTTAACGTTGAAAAACGGGCAAGAACCGTCCCTGAAAATTTGGGATCAAAACGGCTAGTTTTGAAATTAGTCGACCAAAAGGACAAATTGGTCGAACAAAATTTAGAGAGAGAATTTTGACCGTTGGAAGACAGTTCTAGAATCTACACGGTTATGGGAGTTTGCATATGTAATCCCATAGTAAAATTCGAAGGTTTAAAATTGGTCGACCAAAATGGGGTTATTGGTTGCCAATTTTCAAAGTTGCGAATTTTCGAAATTGGGAAGTGTAGATCTCTAAGTAATGGAACCTAGATGACTAAGACATATTATCACACGGCTTTGTGACTCTAATAAAGTAAATTTTACATCGATTACATAAAGCCGTAGATAGGACTGCATCTGCAACTAAATCTGAGAAGCTTCTTTGGAGGGGATCCTTATTAAGTGATTATTTATCCAAGTCGTGGATTAGGTGCCTTTGCCTCTCCAGCTTCATGAATGATATATCCAATTGAATGTGTATGAAGATATCTGATTGTGTGGAACTCAGCATTGATTTGTATCTGCATACATAGAGTTAGTAGCACTGAATGTGTTTGTCATATCAAAACCATATGGGAATAGAAATATGGAATTATGAAATTCCAACATTCTCCCACTTTTTGATGATGACAAACATGAAAAATATATATTGTTAAAATTGAACATATCAGATATACTCCCCCTGAGTATGTGGAGTTTACGAATATTCCCCCTGAGTAGATGAAATATATTCTCCCCCTTTGGAATCCTCAAAAAGAGGCAAAAATTAGAGTTGTTAATATTAATAAAAATAAGGTAAAAATGGGAGAGAAATATAATGAGCGGAAAAAGAAGGAGTATATAGCCGTAAATAATGAACAAAAGTGGGTCATTGGTGGAAAAATGAGTTGTTGGCCTAATAGAGTATATAGGACGAAAAAATAGTTGTAGAAGAATACAGTGTGGATGCCATAAAAAAATAAGAATAATCAGGCCAATAATAAAAAATATTAAGAGCAGGCCGAAAAATTCACAGATAAAAAGTGGACCAAAATAGTGACAGATTTAGAGAACCATGTATGTGATTATTTGTATTAAAAACAGTGATCAAAAAGTGAGTGTCCAAAAAAATGTAAATGAGAACGCAGGAAACAAATCGTGTGATAGGTGTGCGAAATGTTGAATGAAGACACGGTTAGAGTATTTCCTTTTTGAAAAAAAGGGTAATGTAAATAAAACAAGTGGGAGTTATGAGAGCCAAAATTTCACAGAAGCAAAAAATTGCAAAATGGCCAAGTAAATAGAACGGAGTGAAACATACATTCATTATAGTGGCCGGAATAGGCTATGGCAATGCTGTGTAGAAAATTAATAGAGAAGCCAAAAACAGAACCAATTATGAGACATGAAAATAGTGCACAGAATATTAACCAAAACAAAAGAGAATACATATTTGAACAGAGTACAGCACAGCAACATATAGCAAAACATAACCTACGAACAACACCACAGGACAAAATAACATAGCCAAAGTCTAAGAGAACAGCCTGCCTAGGAACAACAATAAACAACAGAACAACAAAAAACAAAGATCTACAGAACAACACCAACTAACCAAGAAATCAACACAAGGACAGCACCAAACCCCTATGATACTAATACCCGAAGTACCCAAAACAACCATCCAATGCCAAGGAAATCAACGGCAAACAAAAGCGAAGGCCTAATGGAGGGTTCAGGCCGCGAAGGAGAGGCGTCGGAGTGGCGACGAGTAGCACGGATCCATGGAATGTAGTGTGGAATAGGGTCGATTTGAGGGAAGGCGGAGCCGGAGGAACGAAAAACGACTGGGAGCCGGAGATATTGGGGGTGGTGTCGTCAAAAATCGGTAGTAGGCGGCCGTGGAGAGTGGCGGAGGGTCGAGAAAAGGGGAGATCGGCGACGAGCTGGTGTTTGGAGAGAGGCACCGGTGAGAAGGCAGGAGATCGCCTGCAATTTTGGGGTGGTCGACGGTCGATTTGGGAAGGGAGGAAGCCGGCGGGATTTTGGGGAAGATGGGCGTGTTGCGAAACGGGAAAGAGAATGAAGAGAAGCTGTGGGAGATATTTTGGTTTTGAGGTTCCCTAGGAAGGAGAGAAATTAAATAAGAAAGGAAATGATGCAGTTATGGTTGGTTATGGGAAGTTGTGGAATTTTGGGGAACGGATATTTTTGCAATCGGCAGGAGTAGTTAAGAAAACGGAAATAATACAGATAGCAAATCGAATGGATGGGTGCCGTTGGAAACAAGAAGTTGGGAGTAACTTGTTAACGAAAAGAAGCGGGAAGATGAAGTAGTTACCGAAAAATAAAAAATGATAATAATAAATTCGACAATTGGCGACCAATATTGGTGAATTGGTCGACCAATTTGAAAAAACAGTCAAAAAATTTGAATAAATTTGAAAAAATTCTAAAAGTAAAAATAAGAATGTGTCATAAGTCCGATTCACTAATAATTCCTAAATTCCTACGAAGCTTAATAAAATTCTCTTCTTTCAAAGGTTTAGTCAAAATATCAGCAGTCTGATGTTCAGTAGCTATAAATTTAAGAACTATATCTCCTTTCCGAACATGATCATCTAAAAAATGATGACGTACATCAATATGTTTTGTACGAGAATGATGCACTGGATTTTTAGAAAGATTAATAGCACTAGTATTATCACACATAATAGGACAAGTAGAGCAATCAATACCATAGTCTGAAATAGTTTGTTTCATCCATAAGATTTGAGCACATGCTAAACCGGCGGCAATATATTCTGCCTCGGTTGTAGATAATGAAACAGAGTTTTGTTTTTTGCTAAACCAAAAAACTAAAGCATGACCTAAAAAGTGGCATGTACCACTGGTACTTTTACGATCTGATTTGCAACCAGCAAAGTCTGCATCACTATACGATAATAAATCAAATGTGCTTGACTTGGGATAAAATAAACCAAAATCAGAAGTGTGCTTAACATATCTAATAATCCTTTTTACGGCAGTTAAATGTGAAACTTTAGGATCTGCTTGAAAACGTGCACATAAACATACTGAAAACATAATATCTGGTCTACTAGCAGTTAAATAGAGTAGAGAGCCAATCATACCTCTGTAAAGACGTTGATCAACACTCTTATCATTTAAATCTTTGTCGAGAGAAGTAGATGTACTCATTGGAGTACGTTTTTCTACAGAACTTTCTAAACCAAAACGCTTGATGAGTTCTTTAGAATACTTGCTTTGGTGAATGAAGATTCCTTCCTTCAATTGTTTGATTTGAAGACCGAGGAAGTAATTGAGTTCACCCATGTGACTCATCTCAAATTCTTTCTGCATAATCTTAGAAAAATCTTGACAAAGAGATTCATTAATAGAACCAAAAATAATATCATCAACGTATATTTGAATAATGATTATGTCAGATTTAATGTTCTTAATAAATAATGTGGAATCTATTTTACCAATAGAATAACCAGAAATTAAAAGATAGCTTTTAAGTCTTTCATACCAAGCACGAGGTGTTTGTTTGAGACCATATAAAGCTTTCTTTAATTTGAAAACATGATTTTCTAAATTTTCATGAATAAAACCAGGAGGTTGTTCAACATAAACTTCCTCCTTAAGAAATCCATTAAAAAGCACTTTTGACATCCATTTGGAATAATTTAAAATCTTTAAAACATGCAAATGATAACAACATTCTAATAGATTCAAGACGTGCAACTGGTGCATAGGTTTCATCATAATCAATACCTTCTTCTTGATTATAACCTTGTGCAACGAATCGTGCCTTGTTTCTAATTACCTGACCAGATTCACCCAATTTATTTTTGAATACCCACTTGGTACCAATAATTGAATGATCTGTTGGTCTGGGAACTAATTCCCAAACATCATTTCGTTGAAATTGATGGAGTTCTTCCTGCATAGCTATAATCCATGAACTGTCTTCACATGCATCTTTGATGTTCTTAGGTTCAATGGATGAAAGGAAAGCACAATGCGCCATTTGTTCAATTTGACGACGAGTTCTAACTCCATCTGTAATATCTCCAATGATTAATTCTGATGGATGATTTGGAACTTGTGCAAATGCCTTGGGAAGATATGTATTATCTGAAATAGACTCAACAGAATGTTTAGTAGCATCAATTTCATCAAGTTTAATATTATCTAAAGAATTAGATAAAGGTAACATATTCTCTTCATCATCAATGATGGGAGAATTAGATGAGGGGTTCTCATCAAATGTGACATGTAGTGATTCTTCAACTGTTGAAGTTCTTTTGTTATATACTCTTTAGGCTTTGCTACGTGTTGAGTATCCAACAAAAATACCTTCATCAGATTTCGAATCAAATTTATCAAGTGCATCCTTAGTATTAAGAATGAAACATTTACATCCAAACACTTTAAAATATGATAGACGTGGAATACGATTAAAGAATAATTCAAAATAAGTTTTATTAAGCAATTGCCTTATAAGAACTTTATTCATAATGTAACAAGCAGTTGCGACAGCTTCAGCCCAAAAATATTTCCGTAATTTACTATCACAAAGCATTGTTCTTGCGCATTCTTGTAAAGTTCTATTTTTCCTTTCTACTACTCCATTCTGAGGAGGAGCACGAGGAAAAGAAAAATTGTGAGTAATGCCATTTTCATTACAAAAATTGGTAAAAGATTCGTTTTCAAATTCTCCTCCATGATCACTACGAATAGTGACAATGTTAGAGGATTTGATTTTTTGTATCTTTTTACAAAATATTGGAAATTCTTCAAACGCATCATTCTTATTTTGTAAGAATATAACCCAAGTATATCTTGAATAATCATCAACAATGACAAATGCATATCTACTTCTATTCAAAGAAGCTTCTCTTGAAGGACCAAACAAATCTAAGTGTAAGAGTTCTAATGGTCACTTTGTTGAGATAACGTCCTTTGATTTAAAAGAAGATTTGTGCATTTTTCCTTGTTGACAAGCATCACAAAAATGTTTGTGTTTGAAAGAAATATTTGACATTCCATTTACTAATTTATGTTTTGAAATATGTGCTAGGATTTTGAAATTAGTGTGTCCAAAATGTTTATGCCATAAAAGTGTATCATCTAATGTAATCATTAAATAATGATTATTAGTGGTAACAGACATGCATAAGATATAAATGTTATTCTTACGCTTACCACGGAATAAAATAGATGACATATCAGAATCATAATTGATGCAATCATTTTGTTCAAAAACTATTTTGTAATTTTTATCGCATAACTGACTAATGGAAAGTAAATTATGTTTCAAACCGTCAACTAGGAGAACATTCTCAATGATAGGCTGATTTGTATTCCCAACTGTTCCAGTGCATATGATTTTGCCTTTGTTGTTGTCACCAAAGGTAACTGTGCCTCCATCTTTATATTTAACGGTTGAAAGCAAGTTGACATTTCCTGTCATATGTTTTGAACATCCACTATCCAAAATCCAAATTTCCTTTTTAGGTACCTGAAAGATAAAACATTAAGCATTGGTACCCTTTGTTTGAGGGTCCTTGGGATTAGATTTTTGGAAGCCAAACCCAAGTGGAATTTGGCCTTTTAATGTAATCACTCGAATGAACAAAGAATGTAAATAATGAGAAATATAACAATTTCTATCTTCTAAGCATGAATTCTTAGGAACCCATATACTAATTGTAGTATGTTTCCTATGCAATGGTTTTGAAATGTTAGTAACATTTCTTTGTGAAGAAGAAGTAAGAATGTTTACTTTCTTCGTGTAAATAAATGTGTGATTCTTCTTTTGAGGTTTAACAAAAGTTGTTTTGCCACCAGAGGAAGAAGTGTTATAAGACTTGGGTGCATCCTTATGAGAATATCCCAGTCCTTGTCTATGATTTGCTGGATATTGTATTTTTAGCAAATCATCGAGATTAGTCTTTCCTTTGTTAAATTTATTAATATTGGAAGACATCTCGTCGTATTTCATCCTTAGTGATGAAATATTTTTATCCATTTCGGATATTTGTGTATGTAGTTCTAGATTCTTAGTTTTGAGAATATCATTCTCTTTACTAAGATCTAAATTTTGAGAAGATGTATTCTCAATATGTATGGAATTTGGTGTAGTGTTTTTAGAAGAAGATAATTCTTGATATTTAATAAGGAGATCGTCATTATTCTGTTTCAAAGATTTATGTTGACTATTTAAATTTTTGAAACGAGAATAGAGATCTTTCAATGCATCTAATAATTCTTCATTACTAAAAGTACTTACCTCATCTTCATTATCTTGTGCCATAAAGCACATATTAGCACTTTCATCATGGCCATCTTCATCATCTGAAGATTCATCCCAAGTTGCTGCAAATGCTTTCTTCATCTTGTCAAACTTCCTTTCTCTTCTGGATTGATCGTTGTTGTTGGAAGTTTTGAACTTTGCTTTGAGAAGTGGACAATCTTTCTTCATATGTCCTGACCTATTACAATTGAAACAAAGAGAAGAATCAGTATTTTTAGATTTATTATTATACTTACCTTTTTGAAAGAACTTTCTGAAGTTCTTGGCAAAGAATGCCATGTCATCATCTGAGTCTTCATTATCTGATGTTGTGTTGAAGGCGAGTACTTTCTTCTTTTGATCTGATTCCTCTTTTGCATCTTGTAATGTGACTTCATGTGCCATTAAGTTACTAATTAGATCTTCCATAGATAATGTGGAAAGATCATTGGCTTCCTCAATAGCAGTGATCTTTGGACGCCATTCTGGGTAGAGTACCTTAAGAATCTTGCGTACCTGATCAAGGGAAGAGTAAACTTTTCCAAGAGCATTAAGAGAATTAATAATGTTAGTGAACCTGGTGTTCATTTCTCCAATCGTCTCTTTGTCTTGCATCTTGAACAACTCATATTTATGAACCAAGGAAGCAATCTTGGTTTCCTTTACTTTATTGGTTCCTTCATGAGTTACCTCGAGTATGTGCCAAATTTCCTTTGCACTTTTGGCCTGAGATACTCGATTAAACTCATGTTTATCCATGGCACAGAATAAAGCATTCATGGCCTTTGAGTTGTTGGTCTTTGCAGATTTGTCGTTGGCGGTCCAATCAGCAACATGAGTTGTTGGCTTAATGTATCCTGTCTCTACGATGTCTCATATCTCATAATGCATACTTTGGAGATGAATCTCCATTCGTATTTTCCAATATGAGTAATTAGAACCATCAAATAGAGGAGGACGTACTTGAGAGTCCCCTTCAGGATGCTGATTGTAGTTGTGTGGAACGGCGTTCATGTTTGATGCTGAGGAACTTGCTGCCATTGTAGCCTTGCTTTGATACCAAATGTAATTTTAGCCTGTATGGATCAATACACTAGGGGGTGTGAATAGTGTATATAATAAAAAATGTTGCAAATAAAACGTTAGTGATATTTGCAAAGATGGCACAGAAATAAAATGACAAGTACTGAAAATAAATCAATCTCAAACACAGAGATTTATTCTGGTTCGGATCCTCTTGATCCTACTCCAGTCCTCTACCCCGTAGAGATTTTCAATCCACTATAATCACTTGCCCCGCAAGCACAAACTTACAAAAATGGCGACACTCCCCGTGTCCCAAACTTTGTACAATCTCTAAACAGAGATTCAAACCTGTTAAATAATGAAATAGAAAAACACCTATAGCCTTGTTATAAATTTCAGAGAATGAATTCAAGGATGGTGTTTAGAAGATGAACTTCAAGATGTAAAAGATATGTAATGAAGAGCAACACTTGAAGTTCTCTGGTTCATAAAAGAAGAGAGAGATCAATCGATTTCTTCTTGCAATTATGAACACAAACAACTTTCCAAAATGATGTTGAAAAATCCAAGTTCTTCCGTTCTTAAACGAAGAAAGAAATCTAATGATTTCTTCTTACAAATAAGAAAAGAACAACTAATGACCTAAAGCTTTAGAAAATGAAAGACTTGATTTCAACAAATAAGAGATTAAAGAAGAGAAAAGTGAGTGAAGAGAAAGAGAGGGTCTACCCCTCTATTTATAGTGTTTAGGGACGGTTGGGGACTGTAGTTAACGTTGGAAAACGGGCAAGAACCGTCCCTGAAAATTTGGGATCAAAACGGCTAGTTTTGAAATTGGTCGACCAAAAGGACCAAATTGGTCGACCAAAATTTAGAGAGAGAATTTTGACCGTTGGAAGACAGTTCTAGAATCTACACGGTTATGGGAGTTTGCATATGTAATCCCATAGTAAAATTCGAAGGTTTAAAATTGGTCGACCAAAATGGGGTTATTGGTTGCCAATTTTCAAAGTTGCGAATTTTCGAAATTGGGAAGTGTAGATCTCTGAGTAATGGAACCTAGATGACTAAGACATATTATCACAAGGCTTTGTGACTCTAATAAAGTAAATTTTACATTGATTACATAAAGCCGTAGATAGGACTGCATCTGCAACTGAATCTGAGAAGCTTCTTTGGAGGGGATCCTTATTAAGTGATTATTTATCCAAGTCGTGGATTAGGTGCCTTTGCCTCTCCAGCTTCATGAATGATATATCCAATTGAATGTGTATAAAGATATCTGATTGTGTGGAACTCAGCATTGATTTGTATCTGCATACATAGAGTTAGTAGCACTGAATGTGTTTGTCATATCAAAACCATATGGGAATAGAAATATGGAATTATGAAATTACAACATTCTCCTCCTTTTTGATGATGACAAACATGAAAAATATATATTGTTAAAATTGAACATATCAGATATACTCCCCCTGAGTATGTGGAGTTTGTGAATACTCCCCCTGAGTAGATGAAATATATTCTCCCCCTTTGGAATCCTCCAAAAGAGGCAAAAATTAGAGTTGTTAATAATAATAAAAATAAGGTAAAATGGTAGAGAAATATAATGAGCGAAAAAAGAAGGAGTATATAGCCGTAAATAATAAACAAAAGTGGGTCATTGGTGGAAAAATGAGTTGTTGCCTAATAGAGTATATAGGACGAAAAAATAGTTGTAGAAGAATACAGTGTGGAGGCCATAAAAAATAAGAATAATCAGGCCAATAATAAAAAATATTAAGAGCAGGCCGAAAAATTCACAGATAAAAGTGGACCAAAATAGTGACAGATTTAGAGAACCATGTATGTGATTATTTGTATTAAAAAACAGTGATAAAAAAGTGAGTGTCCAAAAAAATGTAAATGAGAACACATGAAACAAATCCTTGTGATAGGTGTGCGAAATGCTGAATGAAGACACGGTTAGAGTGTTTCCTTTTTGAAAAAAAAATGGGTAATGTAAATAAAACAAGTGGGAGTTATGAGAGCCAAAATTTCACAGAAGCAAAAAAATTGCAAAATGGCCAAGTAAATAGAACGGAGTGAAGCATACATTCATTATAGTGGCCGGAATAGGCTATGGCAATGCTGTGTAGAAAATTAATAGAGAAGCCAAAAACAGAACCAATTATGAGACATGAAAATAGTGCACAGAATATTAACCAAAACAGAAGGGAATACATATTTGAACAGAGTACAGCACAGCAACATATAGCAAAACATAACCTACGAACAATACCACAGGACAAAATAACATAGCCAAAGTCTAAGAGAACAGCCTGCCTAGGAACAACAACAAACAACAGAACAACAAAAAACAAAGATCTACAGACCAACACCAACTAACCAAGAAATCAACACAAGGACAGCACCAAACCCCTATGATACTAATACCCGAAGTACCCAAAACAACCATCCGATGCCAAGGAAATCAACGGCAAACAGTAGCGAATGCCTAATGGAGGGCTCAGGCCGCGAAGGAGAGGCGTCGGAGTGGCGACGAGTAGCACGGATCCATGGAATGTAGTGTGGAATAGGGTCGATCTGAGGGAAGGCGGAGTCGGAGGAACGAAAAACGACTGGGAGCCAGAGATATTGGGGGTGGAGTCGTCAAAAATCGATAGTAGGCGGTCGTGGAGAGTGGCGGAGGGTCGAGAAAAGGGGAGATCGGTGACGAGCTGGTGTTTGGAGAGAGGCGTCGGTGAGAAGGCAGGAGATCGCCGGCGATTTTGGGGTGGTCGGCGGTCGATTTGGGAAGGGAGGAGGCCGGCGGGATTTTGGGGAAGATGGGCGTGTTGCGAAACGGGAAAGAGAATGAAGAAAAGCTGTGGGAGATATTTTGGTTTTGAGGTTCCCTAGGAAGGAGAGAAATTAAATAAGAAAGGAACTGATGCAGTTATGGTTGGTTATGAGAAGTTGTGGAATTTTGGGGAACGGCTATTTTTGCAATCGGCAGGAGTAGTTAAGAAAATGGAAATAATACAGATAGCAAATCGAATGGATGGGTGCCGTTGGAAACAAGAAGTTGGGAGTAACTTGTTAACGAAAAGAAGCGGGAAAATGAAGTAGTTACCGAAAAATAAAAAATAATAATAATAAATTCGACAATTGGCGACCAATATTGGTGAATTGGTCGACCAATTTGAAAAAACAGTCAAAAAATTTGAAAAAAAATTGAAAAAATTCTAAAAGTAAAAATAAGAATGTGTCATAAGTCCGATTCACTAATAATTCCTAAATTCCTACGAAGCTTAATAAAATTCTCTTCTTTCAAAGGTTTAGTCAAAATATCAGCAGTCTGATGTTCAGTAGCTATAAATTTAAGAACTATATCTCCTTTCTGAACATGATCATCTAAAAAATGATGACGTACATCAATATGTTTTGTACGAGAATGATGCACTGGATTTTTAGAAAGATTAATGGCACTAGTATTATCACACATAATAGGACAAGTAGAGCAATCAATACCATAGTCTGAAATAGTTTGTTTCATCCATAAGATTTGAGCACATGCTAAACCGGTGGCAATATATTCTGCCTCGGTTGTAGATAATGAAACAGAGTTTTGCTTTTTTCTAAGGGTTATTTAGTACCGACCCCCTGTGTTTTTTCCAAAATTAGCAACACCCCCCTATGGTTTCAATAATTAGTAATACCCCCCTATGGCACCCAATTTTGGACCCCCCTCCCCCTGTTTAGGGGGATCTTTCTATAGGCGGGGGAGACCAAATTGGATACAATAGGGGGGTCTTACTAATTATTGAAACCATAGGGGGGTGTTCCTAATTTCGGAGAAAACACAGGGGGTCGGTACTAAATAACCCTTTTGCTAAACCAAGAAACTAAAGCATGACCTAAAAAGTGGCATGTACCACTGGTACTTTTACGATCTGATTTGCAACCAGCAAAGTCTGCATCACTATACGATAATAAATCAAATGTGCTTGACTTGGGATAAAATAAACCAAAATCAGAAGTGTGCTTAACATATCTAATAATCCTTTTTACGGCAGTTAAATGTGAAACTTTAGGATCTGCTTGAAAATGTGCACATAAACATACTGAAAACATAATATCTGGTCTACTAGCAGTTAAATAGAGTAGAGAGCCAATCATACCTCTGTAAAGACGTTGATCAACACTCTTACCATTTAAATCTTTGTCGAGAGAAGTAGATGTACTCATTGGAGTACGTTTTTCTGCAGAACTTTCTAAACCAAAACGCTTGATGAGTTCTTTAGAATACTTGCTTTGGTGAATGAAAACGCCTTCCTTCAATTTTTTGATTTGAAGACCGAGGAAGTAATTGAGTTCACCCATGTGACTCATCTCAAATTCTTTCTGCATAATCTTAGAAAAATCTTGACAAAGAGATTCATTAGTAGAACCAAAAATAATATCATCAACGTATATTTGAATAATGATTATGTCGGATTTAATGTTCTTAATAAATAACGTGGAATCTATTTTACCAATAGAATAACCAGAAATTAAAAGATAGCTTTTAAGTCTTTCATACCAAGCACGAGGTGCTTGTTTGAGACCATATAAAGCTTTCTTTAATTTGAAAACATGATTTTCTAAATTTTCATGAATAAAACCATGAGGTTGTTCAACATAAACTTCCTCCTTAAGAAATCCATTAAAAAAGCACTTTTGACATCCATTTGGAATAATTTAAAATCTTTAAAACATGCAAATGATAACAATATTTTAATAGATTCAAGACGTGCAACTGGTGCATAGGTTTCATCATAATCAATACATTCTTCTTGATTATTACCTTGTTTAACCAATCGTGCCTTGTTTCTAATTACCTGACCGGATTCATCGAATTTAGTTTTGAATACCCACTTGGTACCAATAATTGAATGATCTGTTGGTCTGGGAACTAATTCCCAAACATCATTTCGTTGAAATTGATGGAGTTCTTCCTGCATAGCTATAATCCATGAACTGTCTTCACATGCATCTTTGATGTTCTTAGGTTCAATGGATGAAAGGAAAGCACAATGCGTCATTTGTTCAATTTGACGACGAGTTCTAACTCCATCTGTAATATCTCCAATGATTAATTCTGATGGATGATTTGGAACTTATGCAAATGCCTTGGGAAGATCTGTATTATCTGAAATAGACTCAACAGAATGTTTAGTGGCATCAATTTCATCAAGTTTAATATTATCTAAAGAATTAGATAAAGGTAACATATTCTCTTCATCATCAATGATGGGAGAATTAGATGAGGGGTTCTCATCAAATGTGACATGTAGTGATTCTTCAACTGTTGAAGTTCTTTTGCTATATACTCTGTAGGCTTTGCTACGTGTTGAGTATCCAACAAAAATACCTTCATCAGATTTCGAATCAAATTTATCAAGTGCATCCTTAGTATTAAGAATGAAACATTTACATCCAAACACTTTAAAATATGATACATGTGGAATACGATTAAAGAATAATTCAAAACAAGTTTTATCAAGCAATGGCCTTATAAGAACTTTATTCATAATGTAACAAGCAGTTGCGACAGCTTCAGCCCAAAAATATTTCCGTAATTTACTATCACAAAGCATTGTTCTTGCGCATTCTTGTAAAGTTCTATTTTTCCTTTCTACTACTCCATTCTGAGGAGGAGCACGAGGAAAAGAAAAATTGTGAGTAATGCCATTTTCATTACAAAAATTGGTAAAAGATTCATTTTCAAATTCTCCTCCATATCACTACGAATAGTGACAATGTTAGAGGATTTGATTTTTTGTATCTTTTTACAAAATATTGAAAATTCTTCAAACGCATCATTCTTATTTTGTAAGAATATAACCCAAGTATATCTTGAATAATCATCAACAATGACAAATGCATATCTACTTCTATTCAAAGAAGCTACTCTTGAAGGACCAAACAAATCTAAGTGTAAGAGTTCTAATGGTCACTTTGTTGAGATAACGTCCTTTGATTTAAAAGAAGATTTCTGCATTTTTCCTTGTTGACAAGCATCACAAAAATGTTTGTGTTTGAAAGAAATATTTGATATTCCATTTACTAATTTGTGTTTTGAAATATGTGCTAGATTTTCGAAATTAGTGTGTCCAAAATGTTTATGCCATAAAAGTGTATCATCTAATGTAATCATTAAACAATGATTATTAGTGGTAACAGACATGCATAAGATATAAATGTTATTCTTACGCTTACCACGGAATAAAATAGATGACATATCAGAATCATAATTGATGCAATCATTTTGTTCAAAAACTATTTTGTAATTTTTATCGCATAACTGACTAATGGAAAGTAAATTATGTTTCAAACCGTCAACCAGGAGAACATTCTCAATGATAGGCTGATTTGTATTCCCAACTGTTCCAGTGCATATGATTTTGCCTTTGTTGTTGTCACCAAAGGTAACTGTGCATCCATCTTTATATTTAACGGTTGAAAGCAAGTTGACATTTACCGTCATATGTTTTGAACATCCACTATCCAAAATCCATATTTCCTTTTTAGGTACCTGAAAGATAAAACATTAAGCATTGGTACCCTTTGTTTGAGGGTCCTTGGGATTAGATTTTTGGAAGCCAAACCCAAGTGGAATTTGGCCTTTTAATGTAATCACTCAAATGAACAATAGAATGTAAATAATGAGAAATATAACAATTTCTATCTTCTAAGCAACCCATATACTAATTGTACACTACTACAAAATGGACCTTTAATAGCACACCTTTAACAACGCTTGCCAATTATAAGCGCTGTTAATTAGAGGCACATATAATCGACAGCGCTTCTTTCTGCAAGCGCTGTTAAAGGTAGGATAATAGACAACGCTTCTTTCTGCAAGCGCTGTTAAAGGTAAGATAATAGACAGCGCTTCTTTCTGCAAGCGCTGTTTATTAGAGACACTGATAATAGATAGCGCTTCTTTCTGTAAGCGCTGTTAAAGGTCAGATGATAGACAGCGCTTCTTTCTACAAGAGCTGTTAAAGGTCAGATGATAGACAGCGCTTCTTTCTAGAAACGCTGTTAAAGATCAGGAAAATTTTCTCCAAAAAATTTCGCTAGCGCGGGCTTCCCAAATGTTTTAATCTTTTTCGTTCCCAAATGTTTTAATCTTCATCATTCTCCTTCTCACCTCCCATCTCCAGGTCTCCACCAGCGTCCTCCTCACCGGTGCCATCTCCGTCTTCCTCTACCGCTCCCTCTGCGCCGCGCCAGCAGGGCCAAGGAACTCGTATTCCCCCATCGACCCATCTTCGTCTTTCAGCTGTACCTTAAAACTCGCAAAAGATCATCTCCGTCCCCTTCATCGGACAATCTCTTGGAGCTCCCTCATACCCAGTTCCGATCCAATCTCTCGCCGCGTGGCCCCCTTGCCCCCGCTCCCATCTCCTCACGTGCCACCTCCGCCCTCATCTCCTCCGATTTGTCGTACTACGATGGGATGAGGCGGTGCCTTGAGGATCCGTACGATCCCGTCTCGAATGTCGACGAGATTATTCAGCTTGGCGTCGCAGAGAATCAGGTAGCCAAGTCTCTCATCTGTTCGATTCGTCAAGATTTGTTCCTTTGTTGTGAAGATTGTTAGGGTTTATTATTCGTTTAGAGCAGCTGTCGCTGGATCTGATACGGGATTGGCTGGATCGGAATTTGGCAAAGTCGATGATGGATGAGAAAAGTGGGGGTTTGAGTATTGGCGGATTAGCAACCTATCAACCTTTTGATGGGCTCATGGATTTGAAAATTGTAAGTTCTCATTATGGGATTAATCCTTCATTGGGTTGTTCATTATATGCTTTGCTTTGGATGCTTTAACAACTGATTGAGATTAGTTGATCTTTATCTTTATTTCAATCAATGCTTCATCTTTGATGCCTTGCGAACAGCAGCTTTTATTAAAGCTTGCAGGGAACTTTTGATGTATAAATTTACTAGAGAGGGTAATGATGCTCCTGTCCTATGACAATTTTGTTTTGAAAAAAATATATTCTGCATTTGAACTCTTTTTCTTGATGCAGATGATTAAGGCTTATTGATTTTGGGCTAATTTTTGCATCTCATCTTGCAAACCTATTATAATTTTGTGTGGAACATTAATGGAAAATGCTCATCGTTGGACCGTTAATCAAACTTGAGACTCACATTGTAAATTTTATATCAGACCTGCATTGTTAATTTCTCTCTCATGAACTTGGTATAGATCATTTGATGCTGTATGGCTTCATTGATCAAAGTTAAGTATATCCCTCTCTTTCCATTTTTCCTTGTTTTCACAAATTTCCGTCTGTTTCGCTATCTAATCTTTCGACCACTCCATGTTTGCAGAAATTACTCAACCGAAGGCCAACTTGCAGTCTCCTTGCACTTCCTTCGACAGAAAGAGAATGTGAAATTCTTGAGAAGCTTGCCTACAAAAAAATTCACAGTTTCCCCCCATTTTTATCATCTCTTCACTTGTCATGAATTTATGATGGGTCAATGAAATCAAAATACGATTTTGATCGCCGACGATGTCCCAAGCTGACGTCGTTTGAAGGTATCTCCATTTCTCCATCAAATTTAAAGATTTTGTGCAATTTGAGTCAGTGATTCGTTGATTGATTTTGATAAAAAGTTGTATATTTATTCTTCTCTTTTCCGTTCCATCTTGAAATAGATGCCGACGTATCTGAGGAAGCTGCAGAGATTCAGGTTCTTTAAGTCCTTTGATGGTGTGCTAGGTCCATATGGTGTGAAGTTTCCATGGCTTCGAAGTGATCGCAATGAGTTGAACTATCTTTCATGTAGGAGTGCATCAAAAGTCTTCAGATTCTCCCGAAAGCTAGGATTCGGAACTTATTTGGAAGAGAATATATTCGTCCAGTCATTGTAAGTTTTCGTTTTCCATACCATGTAGGCTAGGATGCTTCTTTGCAAATTGCAATGTATTAAACCTTTGTTGTATATCACTGGATCCAAAAATATAAATTTTGTAACAATGGCAGGCCAATCAGAGATTCAGGTTTTTGGTAGATATGGAACAATTCAATAATCACTTGATTGATTATAAAAGTAACTAGTGAGAGAATTGTATGCTTATGGGTGGCTGATTCATTAATCTTGTAGTAGTAGTAGTAGTAGTAGTAGTAGTAGTAGTAGTAGTAGTAGTAGTAGTAGTAGTAGTAGTAGTAGTAGTAGTAGTAGTAGTAGTAGTAGTAGTAGTAGTAGTAGTAGTAGTAGTAGTAGTAGTAGTAGTAGTAGTAGTAGTAGTAGTAGTAGTAGTAGTAGTAGTAGTAGTAGTAGTAGTAGTAGTAGTAGTAGTAGTAGTAGTAGTAGTAGTAGTAGTAGTAGTAGTAGTAGTAGTAGTAGTAGTAGTAGTAGTAGTAGTAGTAGTAGTAGTAGTAGTAGTAGTAGTAGTAGTAGTAGTAGTAGTAGTAGTAGTAGTAGTAGTAGTAGTAGTAGTAGTAGTAGTAGTAGTAGTAGTAGTAGTAGTAGTAGTAGTAGTAGTAGTAGTAGTAGTAGTAGTAGTAGTAGTAGTAGTAGTAGTAGTAGTAGTAGTAGTAGTAGTAGTAGTAGTAGTAGTAGTAGTAGTAGTAGTAGTAGTAGTAGTAGTAGTAGTAGTAGTAGTAGTAGTAGTAGTAGTAGTAGTAGTAGTAGTAGTAGTAGTAGTAGTAGTAGTAGTAGTAGTAGTAGTAGTAGTAGTAGTAGTAGTAGTAGTAGTAGTAGTAGTAGTAGTAGTAGTAGTAGTAGTAGTAGTAGTAGTAGTAGTAGTAGTAGTAGTAGTAGTAGTAGTAGTAGTAGTAGTAGTAGTAGTAGTAGTAGTAGTAGTAGTAGTAGTAGTAGTAGTAGTAGTAGTAGTAGTAGTAGTAGTAGTAGTAGTAGTAGTAGTAGTTCAGTAGTAGTAGTAGTTCTATTGCTTTCAGCCTGAGTGGTTTCAATATCAATCAATCTCTGGTGGTTTGTCTCAAATCAAGATTTGATTTGGATTTGGTATCTGATCTATTACCTTGACTCTGTCCAAACCAGCCACGTTATTACTCTCTTCATGAATAAGCAGGCTTGGTGGTTTCATCGCATTTGTCATATACATGGTCACTACATACACGTTATACGTACCGGACTAGAGCTTTGTTTTCCACAGTGTTGGCGATCCGAATGATGGCAAAACATTTACAGTACGTTAAACACGTGAGATTCCTTTTCATTGTATAGTTGAATTTGTGATCAAAATATTGACAACATCAATTTTCAGGTTAAGTGTGGTGTGAGAGGTCACCTGGGTCAAGCTTGCAATGCGGTCGGTTATGTTGATCGGCAGGTCTGGGGCGTAAACCATCTGTACTCGCAGCCAGTTTGGATTCGATCCAAGGTAAAATTTTGTACACTAAAAGAAGTTAATCATTTTCATTATCGTTTTATCATAAAATTCGTTGCCATTGCGCTGGAGAATTTTTCAGGCATGTACATATAGTTTGCCACTCTCAGGACCGCTCAGACATGATGCTCCTGCTTGGTGCCTTGCTGTTATAGGTTTGACAATAGACATCGTTTGTCTTTTTGCAAGCGCTATTATAGATCAAAGAGCTCAAAAAATTTCGCACAGGCGGACTTCCCAAATGTTTCCCCCCATCGTTTTCGTTCGCCAAAAACCCCCATAATTCAATTCTACTCCATCACCCTCAATCATTCTTTCAAAAAAAATTCTGTTCTCTCTTTTCGATTCATTTATCTTCTATTTCAATGGAGAACCAAACTTAATTTAACAATTCACTACCGCCGGTTACATGCTGTACTTTCTTCCTATGGTTAGAAGTTTTATGCAATTTCAAGGAGAGTAAAGCCTTGCCATATTATAACATCTGGATTCTGTGAGTTAAACAAGAGATGTCTTATTCCTTATTTCACTAATCTGACTTTAAAATTTTTATTACCATCTGTATTAGCTCAATTTTCATCAAAACTAATTTGCTTAATGCAATCTGCATTTGCAAATAAAACTTGCAGACACGTTGAGTGAAGTAATTGCGCACTTTCGGACTATTATCCAGAAAAAATACTTAACTTATAATCAATTGATCAAATTGTACTTCGTCAAATCCAGCCAACAATTGATTATTGTCCTAGTTTTTCATGATATTAAACAACGTTGTACTCATGGGTAGAGAATATGGAGAATTATGATAATTGAACTTCTGTTTGAAGATCGAGATATATTCATGTACAAGAAATCAGCTATATTGGTTTCTACTGCATGGTTTTTCTAAGGTAAACTTTCACTAACTGTACTGAAAGATCAGATTATGTTGGTGCCAAAATTTAAATTATCATTATCATTATTATATTTTGGTTTTTGATGGTTAAATTGGTTGGTGGTTGACATTTCTTGATGCGCTTAAGGACAAAATATGTCATGTTAGATAGTCTTACATATGTAAAATAATTGTTGACTTTTGTTTGGGCTACTTCCAGGCATGGTTGTTCATCTTCTTTTTATGCATTTACATCACTTCGTTTTGGAATTGAAAGATACTCTTTCTTATATTCTGCATTTTGGAATGTTAATTGAATTTCTGTTTGAAAAGTTTCCTAATTGGGAGAATGCTGCAGAGCAAGCCATTGGGGATCTCCAGGTGCATTAAAAATCCTATATTGGTCTTGCTATGTATGATAGCATTTAGTTAGTTGTACATTGAATATACAAGTATGCTGTTCCAGATGCTATTTTCTCAATATGTTTATTGGATCAAACTGTGGTCATTCCTAGTTGTTTGAAGATTCTAATGGATTTATGATAAATCAACTAAGATTATCGATACATGATAATATACAGACAGTGTAGATATTGAATTTGGTATTGACATTATCACATGACCATTACATGCGACATATAGTGACAATGACATGCATGCTTAATTTGTGCTTTTCATGGTGGCATCAAGAGGAAAATTGCCTCGGAATTCTTAATTCACTAAATTTTTTGGCACATGTTATATAACTGGCAGTAAGTAAATTGGCTGAGAGATGCACAAAAGTAATTGGATGTCTTTTCTTTACTTGTTCAGATTTACATAATCTGATTGCTATTTGAAAAAGTTTCTTTTTCATTCCTCAGTTTTGTAGAACATGAATCACTTAATGCTTGTTGAGATAATAAAAGGTAAAAAAGTTAAATAAATAGAAGAATAGTGGGAAAATCATAATATTAAGCAACTTCTTCCTCTTTCCTATCTGAGGACATTATTGAACTTAGTCAATAATCAAATGGAAACACTCTTGAAGGGCCTCCATTACGTATTTATGTCATAATAAGTACATTATATGTAAATATACCAAGCATAAGCAAGGAATTTTCATCATCGATTTGAAATTTCAAATTATATGATTTCTAATTCCTATTTCTTTTTCTGTTTTTCGCATACCATTGTTTTAGGAATTCTACAAGGCCTCAAAAAAGAGGTTTGACGAAGACCTTTCTTTCAAAGAACGGGCACAATTGGCTGTGGTTCTGCTTCAGGTAGATATTCTGATTTATGGGAACACATTCTGAATTTCTCACACTGTTAAGAGTGAAAAGAATGAATTGCATTACATATTTTTTCATCCTTGGTTCTGTTTTTCCTTTGAAAATACTTTTAAGATTATTTTCTTTGTTCTTGTTCTTAGAGTGGGGAAACCAAGTACCATAATGCGTGGAAAAAAATTTGCAAGATCAGCCGTAAGGAATTTGATGCGGTATATAAGCGCCTTGGAGTTAGTTTGGAGGAAAAGGTAATGAACTTTAAAATGACCAGATAAAGTAGCTCCTTTAACGTCTTCTTTAATTGAACTGTAGGAACTTTTTTCCCTGACTACTCGTGGTTAAGTTGGAAACAAATTGCAGTGTAATTGATTATACAAATATTTTTATGTGAATATTCATATTGCTGGTCACCCATCATAGTGACTCATCCTCTTTTTGTTTCTGCTGAGCCGTTTGTCTTCTCTAACACTCTGAATATGGTTTGGCTTTTTCGAATTAATATTGTTGGTACATGTCATGCTATTGTCTGCATTTGAGTTTTGGTGTGCATGGTGATTAAAACTGGTATGCTAATATCTGCTTAGGGATTGTGATGTCCATAGCGATTCTAGTTTAGGAGACACTCAACATGCACTTTTGTTGAATGTACATAGTTGCAAAAGATTTGAAAATGTGCTGAATTATTGTAAATAACTCATAATATATGTGTTCGGTATATTGTAATCCTTGGGCTACCAAAAATATGAACTATTGCATGGCCAAACTTTAGCAGCATGTAACCATCTTCAGAATCCTTTTGTTTATTCTTTTGTCTTCAAATATATGGAATTTTCTCCTATTTTTGTGGACATGCATTTGTACTATTTTTAGTTCTAGGTTGACTTTTTAGTTTTTTCTTACATATTAGTTGCTTTTGCCTTGCATTATTATATTTAATCTGAAGACGTCTATTAGTTTGCACTTGATTACCATGTCAAGGCAAAAATTGTGTGTGTTCTTGCACTTATACTGATATGCTGGTGCGTATGACCTATAGTTTGCTTGACCATGTTTCCTATGAGAATTTCATTACCCCAACATGTCAAAGGAGGACAATTGAGGAGGAAGGTTGTAACTTGTAATATTTGAAAGCTTGCAGCTTGCAATGTATTTCTAAGGCTTATTAAGCATCATCCATCACGACCACTACCCACACTCAACATGTCCTATATATGGAGAGAAACAGGGGATTGTGGTTACTTTTTGAGCTAGGCCGAAATAGTTGATGTTTCGATGTTGCTAGGACTATTGCATGAATAATATTATTTTGTGTTAATCACTAATATCTAACTTCTGTTTCATTTGTAACCTGGAAACAGAAAATAATATTTGTGCTCAACAGTTTCAGCGAGGTACTGTTATAACAATCGGCCAGTTTTTTGTCAGCAAAGGGCAACCATTGTCGCATCTACAAGCTTCAAGTATATATGAGACTCTTGCCCGTCAGAATACTTCAGCTAGGTTGCGTGGATCACTAGTCTTAACTTCACACAAGTTCTAAGTGCTCTTGCCATCGAATTGCATGTACTTCACCCATCACATGCTCACAATATACCAACCGAAAATGCTGATGGATAAATAAAGGAAAAGAGGACAGAAAGCAAAGTCGTCTATACTGAACACTTTCTTTACACTCACTTTAAATCTTATGGTCGTTAAGGGCTGATTCCGGCTGCGGGTCCGACTGAACCGACGTGGGCGGCGTATCCGTTGTCGTTGTCGTCGTCGTTGTTCGACTGTGTGCATGGCCGCTCTGGAATGTATATTACTGTTGTCGGGAAATGTATTGTTCAAGGAGTGATTTAATGGATAATGATTGATAAGTTTTATATGCGATAATGTTTCTTATTTGTATTACGGATCATCTTCCAATATCAATGCACATTGTCTAATTTATGGTGTCTAATTTATGTGATTGTTGAATAAAAGCAATTTAATTTGATTGTTTCTTGTAATAATTGTTTCTTGTAATTTAATGTTATTGGTAGTTTATTTAAGCATTTTGAACATTAAATGGATCTATTTAAATATAAAATGTAGGGAGAAACAATAAAATAAATTGAAACAAGCGCTGTCTATCTGGGACCTTTAACAGCGCTTGTTTAGTACAAGCGCTGTCTATGGTGAACCTTTAACAGCGCTTGTACTAAAGAAGCGCTGTCTAAGGTCCCAATAGACAGCGCTTGTTTAGTACAAGCGCCGTGAAAGGTCCACCTTTAACAGCGCTTCTTTAGTACAAGCGCTGTTAAAGGCCCCACTTTAACCGCGCTTGCACTAACAAGCGCTGTTAAAGGCCCCCTTTAACAGCGCTTGTAAAGCGCTATTAAAACCAGCCCCCCATTAGCAGCAGCGAGATAGACAGTGCTTGTAAATCGCTATTAAAGACCTTATTTAAGCGATGTTAAAGGCCCATTTTGTAGTAGTGGTAGTACGTTTCCTAGGCAATGGTTTTGAAATGTTAGTAACATTTCTTTGTGAAGAAGAAGTAAGAATGTTTACTTTCTTCGTGTAAATAAATGCGTGATTCTTCTTTTGAGGTTTAACAAAAGTTGTTTTGCCACTAGAGGAATAAGTGTTATAAGACTTGGGTGCATCCTTATGAGAATATCCCAGTCCTTGTCTATGATTTGCTGGATATTGTATTTTTAGCAAATCATCGAGATTAGTCTTTCCTTTGTTAAATTTATTAATATTGGAAGACATCTCGTCGTATTTCATCCTTAGTGATGAAATATTTTTATCCATTTCGGATATTTGTGTATGTAGTTCTAGATTCTTAGTTTTGAGAATATCATTCTCTTTACTAAGATCTAAATTTTGAGAAGATGTATTCTCAATATGTATGGAATTTGGTGTAGTGTTTTTAGAAGAAGATAATTCTTGATATTTAATAAGGAGATCGTCATTATTCTGTTTCAAAGATTTATGTTGACTATTTAAATTTTTGAAACGAGAATAGAGATCTTTCAATACATCTAATAATTCTTCATTACTAAAAGTACTTACCTCATCTTCATTATCTTGTGCCATAAAGCACATGTTATCACTTTCATCATAGTCATCTTCATCATCTGAAGATTCATCCCAAGTTGCTACAAATGCTTTCTTCATCTTGTCAAACTTCCTTTCTCTTCTGGATTGATCGTTGTTGTTGGAAGTTTTGAACTTTGCTTTGAGAAGTGGACAATCTTTCTTCATATGTCCTGACCTATTACAATTGAAACAAAGAGAAGAATCAGTATTTTTAGATTTATTATTATACTTACCTTTTTGAAAGAACTTTTTGAAGTTCTTGGTAAAGAATGCCATGCCATCATCTGAGTCTTCATTATCTGATGTTGTGTTGAAGGCGAGTACTTTCTTCTTTTGATCTGATTCCTCTTTTGCATCTTGTAATGTGACTTCATGTGCCATTAAGTTACTAATTAGATCTTCCATGGATAATGTGGAAAGATCATTGGCTTCCTCAATAGCAGTGATCTTTGGACGCCATTCTGGGGAGAGTACCTTAAGAATCTTGCGTACCTGATCAAGGGAAGAGTAAACTTTTCTAAGAGCATTAAGAGAATTAATAATGTTAGTGAACCTGGTGTTCATTTCTCCAATCGTCTCTTTGTCTTGCATCTTGAACAACTCATATTTATGAACCAAGGAAGCAATCTTGGTTTCCTTTACTTTACTGGTTCCTTCATGAGTTACCTCGAGTATGTGCCAAATTTCCTTTGCACTTTTGGCCTGAGATACTCGATTAAACTCATGTTTATCCATGGCAGAGAATAAAGCATTCATGGCCTTTGAGTTGTTGGTCTTTGCAGATTTGTCGTTGGCGGTCCAATCAGCAACATGAGTTGTTGGCTTAATGTATCCTGTCTCTACGATGTCCCATATCTCATAATGCATACTTTGGAGATGAATCTCCATTCGTATTTTCCAATATGAGTAATTAGAACCATCAAATAGAGGAGGACGTACTTGAGAGTGCCCTTCAGGATGCTGATTGTAGTTGTGTGGAACGGCGTTCATGTTTGATGCTGAGGAACTTGCTACCATCTTAGCCTTGCTTTGATACCAAATGTAATTTTAGCCTGTATGGATCAATACACTAGGGGGTGAATAGTGTATATAATAAAAAATGTTGCAAATAAAACGTTACTGATATTTGCAAAGATGGCACAGAAATAAAATGACAAGTACTGAAAATAAATCAATCTCAAACACAGAGATTTATCCTGGTTCGGATCCTCTTGATCCTACTCCAGTCTTCTACCCCGTAGAGATTTTCAATCCACTATAATCACTTGCCCCGCAAGCACAAACTTACAAAAATGGCGACACTCCCCATGTCCCAAACTTTGTACAATCTCTAAACAGAGATTCAAACTTGTTAAATAATGAAATAGAAAAACACCGATAACCTTGTTATAAATTTCAGAGAATAAATTCAAGGATGGTGTTTAGAAGATGAACTTCAAGATGTAAAAGATATGTAATGAAGAGCTACACTTGAAGTTCTCTGGTTCATAAAAGAAGAGAGAGATCAATCGATTTCTTCTTGCAATTATGAACACAAACAACTTTCCAAAATGATGTTGAAAAATCCAAGTTCTTCCGTTTTTAAACGAAGAAAGAAATCTAATGATTTCTTCTTACAAATAAGAAAAGAACAACTAATGGCCTAAAGCTTTAGAAAATGAAAGACTTGATTTCAACAAATAAGAGATTAAAGAAGAGGAAAGTGAGTGAAGAGAAAGAGAGGGTCTATCCCTCTATTTATAGTGTTTAGGGACGGTTGGGGACTGTAGTTAATGTTGGAAAACGGTCAAGAACCGTCCCTGAAAATTTGGAATCAAAAAGGCTAGTTTTGAAATTGGTCGACCAAAAGGACAAATTGGTCGACCAAAATTTAGAGAGAGAATTTTGACCGTTGAAAGACAGTTCTAGAATCTACATGGTTATGGGAGTTTGCATATGTAATCCCATAGTAAAATTCGAAGGTTTAAAATTGGTCGACCAAAATGGGGTTATTGGTTGCCAATTTTCAAAGTTGCGAATTTTCGAAATTGGGAAGTGTAGATCTCTGAGTAATGGAACCTAGATGACTAATACATATTATCACAAGGCTTTCTGACTCTAATAAAGTAAATTTTACATTGATTACATAAAGCCGTAGATAGGACTGCATCTGCAACTGAATCTGAGAAGCTTCTTTGCAGGGGATCCTTATTAAGTGATTATTTATCCAAGTGGTGGATTAGGTGCTTTTGCCTTTCCAGCTTCATGAATGATATATCCAATTGAATGTGTATGAAGATATCTGATTGTGTGGAACTCAACATTGATTTGTATCTGCATACATAGAGTTAGTAGCACTGAATGTGTTTGTCATATCAAAACCATATGGGAATAGAAATATGGAATTATGAAATTCCAACACAACTGATCTTATTGGGGACAAGGTAGTGATAGTTAGGATTGGATCCCTGGTCCCCTTTGTTCGTTCCGCTCAGCATGGGAAGGTTCACGAATTACCAGCACTCCTTTCGCATATTTAGGAGTCGTTTGGTACAGTAAACATGTGCCTAAAATGTCTCTCACTTTACTTAGAGCATTTCAGGGCAAGTTACCCACCAGAGACATCTTGTTTAAGTTGTTGGGGGGGGGCACCACAACTCAATCATGCATCCTCTGTGATGGAAATGCCATAGAAAGTGTCCCTCATCTCTTCTTTGAGTGTGATTACTCTCTCTACATACTCACCAGGAGTCTGCTCAAACTTGGGTACATTGGAGTGGCCCCAACATCTCTGTCAGGCGTTGGTGACCTAATTTTATCCCTTTATAGTATGACGAATTTAGTGGGTGTTCTTGCTAAAGCTACTTGGCATCTATGGTTTGGCACATTTGGAAGCAGCGCAACAAAAGGATATTTGAGAATAAATTCATGGGGAAAACAACATTATTTGAGGATATTACTGCAGACGTCACTATCTCCCTCCGTAATATAGAAAGGGAGCATCCTTCGGCATTGACCCCCTTCTCAAATTGGGGGTTTATAGAAGCTGGTTAAATTGTACAGTCACACATTTTCTCTTTAGATTTTATTTGTTTTGGTGGCCTAGGTAGTAACGGTCTATAGTAGCTTGTAGCGGGTGACGACGCTTGTGTCCTCTCCCCCCTCTTTCTATTATCCACTGTAATTACCTGACGCTGATTTTTTGTAAATTTATTCGGATATAAATAAAGTATGCCACTTACTCGTCATATATATATATGTGTATATATATGTACACACACACACACATACACACACACACACACATATACATATATATGCGCGCGCGTGCACATACATATTCAAAAGAAATATTTGGCTTGCGCTGTGGGCTTCAGGCCCATATCAATAAGTTTTTTAATTTTAAAGTGTTACAGCCTGCGGCCCACAGCCTGTGTTGCGGGCTTCAGGTCCGCCACAAAATGGTTGTGTTTCGCGGCCTGTGGGTTGGATCCCACAGGCCGCCATTGGCTTCAGGTCTATGGTTTTTTTTCCTTGTTTCACTGGCCGTCGTGGGCTTCGGGCCCACAGTTTTTTTCTTTTTTGTGTGTTGGATAGTGAGTGGGCCGAGGTCCGCAGCGGGGCTGTGGGCTTCGACACACTAATTTTTTTTATTTTAGTGGCTTGTGCCAAGAGCCCAAGCGAATTTGGGCGAGCGTTGGGGTTTGCCGCTGTCACTCCCCACTGTGGTGTATCGCCGTAAAAGAAGGGGGATGCCAGGCTGTCGTATGGGACGGCGGCACATTGCCTCGTGTGGTGGTGAAGGGGGGCCGCCGGCGGCGGGTAATTTTTTTTGGAAAATAGAGCCCTAATTAGGGTTCGCCGCCGCTTAAGGCGGCGGCATGTCACCGCCCTTGGGTGGTGCGATGGGTTCGGCCACGGCGGCCGACGGCAGCGGGGCCGGCGGCGGGGCCGTGGGTCATGTATTTATTTTTTTGTTTTTAAGAAACCTAGTTTAGTGTTTTTGATGTTCTTTCCTAGGATCGACGGTGGAAAGCCGTCGTCTTAGATATAGGGAAAATAAAAAATCGATTTTTCTAGTCCGATCTTATGAGATCTATGTCGTAGGCATCATGATCATGATAAAAAATACATCGTTTTCGATATACCTCAAAGATCGAGGGAGACAAACGCGTGAAGGTGGATGAAGCCCATGCACGATGGATCTACCGTCTCCTCCTAGCTTTCGCAACGAACAGATCTTCGAAATTCAGGGAGAACGCGATGATAACGTTTTATGAAACGTGTATCTGGGGGACGACCTCATGCCTTTATTTATAGGGGCTGTGAGAGTTCATACATGGATATGATATAATCTTTCAAATAGATACAATCTTATCCTCCGACACATATAATCTTTTTATAACAGATAGATGTTTTTGGAAATGAGCATTTTATGTTTTAATTAAAGAAAGAAAAGAGAATGAAGACGTTACAATTATATGAAGTAATTTTTGATTTCATATGGATTGAACCAGATATTTTAATGAGTTTTGAAATTACAAGTTTCAAAAAATTACAAGGATGGATATTGAGCCAATGCTAGGCCTGATTTCGTCATCGGTTATAGCCCAATAAAAAATCGGACATTAAGGAAAGCCCTGACCACACTCCCATTTTTCGGAAGGGCCGGAAACAAGGCCGGGTCGGGGGCTCCGGGACCGGCCCAAATCCATATTCATCCCTGGGCCCTATTGATATCTTCGTAATTTTTAAAAGAAAGCCCCAACTACTGGCCTATTTCATGGGCAGGCTGGACCAGTTAAAATTCTTGACGACTAGTACGGGGCCCAATTGTTCTGGTTGGATCGCATCATTCGTTATCTAGAAAAGCCGACTAGCCGTCAACTCGCCGGTTTCAGGCGGCTGGCTGGCTACCTTGTATGAATTGGGAACGCTTCCGGCTTCTCTTATATTATTCCGGCGGAGCATTATAACATTAAAATTCTTCCTGAACTACGTTTCGTCTTTTACAAGAAGAGAAGCAACCGGATCGGGTCAAAATCCTGGACGAACCAATTTGCGAGCAATCCTCAAATTTTTCCTCTTGAATTCTTCATCGTTCGATGGATCGCAGTTTCCGTTCTCCACCCCCTTCGCACTTTTCTACCTCTTGTTCTTAAGGTATCAAGATTGTATATTTTCCTTTTTTAAAAGAAAGCTAATTTCGAGCTAGGTTAGTCTACTATTTCGTGATTCTTCTTTTTCTTGATTGTATTGTTAATATATTGCTTCCGTAACAGTAATTTTGTTTATGGGCTGATGGAAAAATTGGATATTTAGCTGAGATATCTAGAAAAGGTGGGAATTTTGTTTTTGCTGGAAAATTTGTCGTCAGATTGATATTTTTCCTACTTCCGTCTCTGTTGGTTTGTGCTATGAGATCAAAACTGTTTGAGCGAGACGCAGTTGTTTTTCTAATAAATGCGATAATTGGCTTCTTTCTGGTCGTCTTTTAATAGTTTACTGAACACGTAGCCATAGGTCACCGGTCATTCAAAATATTCCCACGAAAAATTTCAATCTAGTCAAAATATTCCCCATAAGAAGTTTGTAGTATATTCATGATCCCTCTGAAAAAAATTGCAGCCACCTTCAAAATATTCATTCCAACAAAAAATTTTAACCACATTCAAACTAAAATTTAGTTCCACGGGGAATTTAGTTCACCCAAAGTTTAGTTCTATCCAGATTTAGTTCATCCAAAATTTAAAATTTTAATTCCCTCCGGATTTAGTTCCATCCAAAATTTTAAATTAAAATTTAGTTCCACTAAGAGATTTTTGTTCCCCTCAAACTTAAGTCCCCTTCAGATTTAGTCTTCCCAAAATTTAAAATTTTAGTATCCTAAAATTTAATTTCCTACCGATTTAGTTTCCTCCAAAATTTTAGGGTTTCCTTTCAAAATTTTCACAAACTCTCATCCTATCCAGTGATTCCTCAAGATTCAATTTCAACCGTCCTTCTACCCACCCTTTTGTTCCATTCCAAAACAGTCAATAAATTTGTAGTGAATTCATAATTAGACATATTCTTTTATACAAATTCCTCTTATTATGATTTTTTGTTTGTTCCAGTTAGCTCTTTGGTGAAAAAATTTGGGCAAGGACAAACAAATTCAATTAAACAGTAATTAGGCCATAAGATATAAGAATTTATGGAAAATAGTTAAATCTTTTGCACAATGACACGTAAAATTAAGTAACAAGCATGAAGGTTCTTTTCGTTCTCATTATTATGATAGATAGACAACCTCATGCAATAATGATCTAGCGTTTCTACCATTCTTCCTTAAAACACGCAATGGATTTGTCATCAAGTACTTTGCTGGGTAATTAGTGGGAGTGTTTCATGAATTAGCTAAAGGCCTGAACATGAGGTGTTTACTGAAATGGAGTCTTAGGTCCAATCTAATCTAAATACATCTTATCACCTTATTTCCTTTAGCCAAACTCATCAATTGGCCTAAAATTACTTACCTACATTTGATTGGTACGGTACACATTCCTTATGGAAGTGTACCATAGTGTGGATATTGGGATAACTCCACACATTTGTAAGATGGGTGGGATGTAGAAAGTGCTTGAGTGGTGAGAGTGAACCTTGATGTGTTTTACCAATTTATGAATTTAGCTGCATTTTGACCAACACTTTCAAAACCATGACCTTCCATACTTCATCGTGGGGATTATATCAGTTTGGGCCATGAAGTGACTTGTCAAATGTGGTATAACTATGTAGCTATGCAAGTCATGGTCAATATAATGTTAGATGACTGAGTGCTGCCTTTCAAATTAATGCTGCCTCTTTGTTAACCAAAATTTCAGAAGTTAGCAGAGTAAAACTGTTACTTGGTAGAAGGTGAAAATTCTTGGTCTATGATGAATTTAATCATTGAAATGCTTATTGTTGTTGCAATGTTGGGATCAAATGTCTCCAGCGAGAACAAATCTGAAAAGGGTTACATCGAATTTTAAGGGGAAAGTATGCATAAAAAGATTGCATCTATCATTATTTTTAATGAACTCTTATGATGCAAGAGTCTGTTCAAACAAATATTGGAACTCTTAATGTGGGTAGTTGTATCGTTTAGAGACACCGAATAATTTTACATTTCATAAGAGATGGGCTCAGTTTGATCAGATAAGGCATCCACTGTAACAAAATCAGCTGGATCCCATGGTGTCCAATGTGAATAATGAAGCTTGTCTGATATGGGAGTTTGGAACATCCAAATAACGATAACTCACTCATGTCAGCATTTCCTCTATTATGCAGTGAAAAATTGTGACAAACTAAATCTAGGTGGATGCGAGAAGTGTTAAGCCAAATAATTTGTAACAGTATATGTTATTCTTTTACATGAATGAGAAATTTGTAGTGCTGTTTTGCTATTTTAGTGGCGACTTTCTTCTTGAGAAATGCTATTTTTGTACCAGTTGATCTTACTTGTACAGTCTGTGAAACTCATTATTGATTAGATTACATAATAGGAAAACTAAGTTTGTAGTTTCCTAGGTAGTCACTAGTAGTTGGGGGTATTTAAAACCCGACACATACCAAACACTATTTCAGGTATTGGTCAAGCCTAAACAAATAGGAACTGGATATGACCCAGCCTGTCAATCCATTGATTAATAAACAGGTTGGGTTTGGGTTGTCTTCTTGACCAGTTTGACCCGATATGACCGGTTACTGTATAAATTTCATCCTCAATGTTACTCCATTCTTAAGATTCTAAAGATTCTAGTGCTACTTAGTCTTAGATGCCATGTTCCTAATTGTAAATTTATTATTTGTTGAGCATCAGCTTCTTTCTTGTGTATAGTTTATGGAATGTTTTTACTGGTTAAATTTGTGATATAATTTAAAATATCGAAATATATGTATAAATTATTGAAATTGTGTACATGTTATTTTTTGTTTGAAATATATACATGAAGACTTAGAAATCTAAACTTATAAATAAAGTTTGAGAGTTTGGTGTGAACCCAATTTCATGTGGTTGAATAATAAATGATTCAAATGGGTTGACTCATGGGCTGACCTGTTAATAAATTGGCTGTGTATGAGTCAAAAGCCTTGACCCGTGAAATCCGTGGTCAGATACGGGCCAATAATTCATGGGTCAATGAAAAACAATGGCATGATCTGACCCATTTTCCATCCCAACATGTAGTTGTGAATGCATGGTACTGTTGCTTAATTATTGAATTATAGGTTTATTTACAATATAGTCTGCAAAGGATCTAACCATGCATTGCAAAGCTAAGAAATAGTTAAATTCCAAAGATGGTTCTTGATGGGATTTTCGTATATGCCGAAATATGGATCAGCATGCAGGGGCTAGCTAGTAGATGCTAAATTCATCATACCAACTATATTGACAAAGTTGCATGCATTGGGTGCCGCATCATGTTTTTGTACTAGTTTTTAAGATTAAGCTCTTGCAATGTGTTAGTAGAATGACTATCGTCTTAGAGAACATATATGAATTTACTACAAGAGAATTATTATATCCATGTATCTTCGGATAGATCCAATGTGCGGATGCTTGGATAATAAGGGATGCTTTAGCATGTTTGGGGTCTATGGCCCTCAATGAAGAGGTGTTTGGGTTGTTAAGGTTGAAGAGGGTCAAAAAGTTTGGAGATGTCATCAACCTGAAGGAAGAATCCTAAGGCGTTTAGGATTTGGAATTGGTAAAAAGATGAAAGTACCCCTAGGTTTCCCTATATTAACATGCAAAATTTACATAGTGAGCTACATAATTTTAAGGTAATGCATACATATCTATTATACAAAATCATTATGTTTTTGAATGGGGATACTGATTAGGATAGAAGAGTTGGTAAAACGACAGTTATGATTTAATCTGGATGAATTAATAGATGGGATTAGAAGTTGTGAAAATTTTTAGAAAAAATCCTAAGATTTTGGGATGGAAACAAGACAGATATGATCAGAAGGATGTTGAAGACAGGGGAAGAGAAATGATGAGGGTGTTGGGGTGTGTGTCTGGGTTAAGTTAGGAGGGAGAGGAAATTATTATGGGTATGAAAAATCACGAGTAAATGTATATTTGTGTGGATGGACATGACATAGGAGGAGATGAGTGGTGGGACATGAGTCCTATGGGTTCATGAATTACTAGTATATATATGACGAGTGCAAGGAGGTTGACTTGTATTTCAAATGGTTTTAGGTCAGGTGCCATCCCAACATCTGCTGATAAATTCTTGTTTGTAGTGTTCAGATCAAAGAGGACATGTCGATAGCAGATCCATCATTTTGGGAGGATCAAATATCAGCATATATGTAACTGTAGTTCCCACCCAATACGAATTTATTGATTGCAATATTTCCTTGCTAGTAAGTTGTGTTGTGATAATTGATGCCGTTTGTAAGATACTTGCGAAGAGAATTGGTGTTCGGTGTTTTTTCCCTTCTAATGATGGGTGAAGGAGACAACTTCATCGTTAGAGTATATCACGAAAGATGAGTTTTGCACTCTCATAGAAAAGGGGAAAGTTCTATTAGATGTTAAGTGTGAATCTTGACCAATGATAGCGTCAAGGGAGGCGGTGAAGGTCGTGGCAATCAAAACAAAGGAGATGGATAAAATATCTGTCACAACCAATTTAGCACCAATTTAGCAGAAGGGAAGAGAACTAGCAAGCGAGGTACGACTGCCAAAAGGAACAAGATTATGATGGGGCCCAAAATCGTAATAATGCGCCTAAGAAGCAAATGCATTTACAAAGGGACAAACACAAGTAGCAGCTGAAAGACACTTCAAGTGATCATGATCGGAGTCTCAATTGTTGCACTTTGAATTAATAGGATGAGGCTATAGCCCATTAGCGAAGGAGATGGAGGTGGCACTTCCGTCGAAGTTTAAACTACATACCCTTGATATTTATATGGGATATGAGATCTAAGGGTTCATATCATGTCCTTTACCGAGATGATACAATATGTATATTGCGTCTGATGTGTATCTGTGTAGCACGTTTCATACTACCTTGAAAGGAGCAGTCAATTAATGGTACCATTGACTCGCTCTTGGGTCAATACACAACATCATCTAGTTGTCTCATGCACTTGTATATCACTCCGCTATGAGCTAGAGAATGGTGCAGAACTTTGTCATGTTGATAGGGGTAAAATAGGAAAAAAAACAAATCACCGTGGGACTTTATCAAATGGTTCAGTAAATAGTTGATGGGATAGTTGATGTGCATCTGTGACGTCCTAGATAGCATGGTATCATGACTGATGCCATAGATGGTTCAGAGTAGTCTCCTTTCCAGCAAGCTGCTTGGAGCCATATATTGAAATGTTAAGGAGATGTTGGCTCACACATTAGGGTTTATGAATATGAATGCCGACGAATCATTGGGTTTCAAGCATGAAAGAAGAGGTGCAGTGGATACATAAAGGAATTAGCCTGCGAACAAAGCAGATATGATGCTAGAGATGGAACAATGAAGGCTTGAGTCAAAGCAAACCTTTGTTGCAGGAGGAAAGATGCAACTCAAGTACATCCTTTTTACCATGGGACCGATAAGGGTCCTTATGGAGGTGAAGGGGATGTGCATGACGATGACAGATCTACCTAAGTCTAGGGTGACCAGTTGAAGTGAGAGATAACGAAATATTACGAGTATCATCGTGGTCATGGCCATATAATGAATATTTACTTACAGCTTTGAAGAGGAATTTAAGTATTATTCAAGAAGGGCTAGTTGCTGGAATTTGTTGTAGGGGATGGAGAATGAGCTAAGACTCACTCATCAAGTGCTGCTGGAAGATATGGATCATGTTGCAATTATCGTCTACGTAGCGAGGGGAGATCATGTGTTGGAAAATGATCTATCTTAGCAATGTAAAACTATATAAGGGGATTTATGCCATGTCATTTCATCCGAAGAAATCGTGGTGGAGCTAATTATAGATTTGGTTGTCGAGCAAGAAATGACATGGAGAGCATTCAGATACCTTACAATGATACCATAGTCATTGTTGGTAATCTGAAGGAGTAAAAGAAAGGAGAATCTTGATGGATACGGTAATTTCTTACATCTTGTTCGTTAAACCATTTGAAAAAATAAGTGACAAATGTAACTTAGAGCCTTATCTGATGGAGCTTTAGGGCTTCAATGGACTACCTGCAGAAGTCATGAGTCTGCTCACCTCATTGGTGATTATTGGAGTGAGATAATACATGCATGTCAAAGATTATGATGATGAACTTGCCATCAGTATATAATGTCATTATTAGGAGGATGATGCTGTCGTCATTAGAGGTGGTGGTATCCTGACAGTGGCTTCGGTAAAGTATGAAGTGATCATTTACCATCAAGTGTTATGTTGCTTTGCAATAGAGGAATGCTACTGCATATTGCTTGCCATTTAGGCAACAGACCTGAGAGTCAAGTGCAAGCTCTTAATACTATAACAATTGAGGGGATGAGAAGGTGATGTTCAGTAATAGGGATGTCTTTCAACTAGGGTGCCTCTTGTGCGAATCAATGGTGAACATCTTGATATAGTTTTAAGTAATAATATGGATTTCTTTGCTTGGTCACCATAATATGCCTAATATTGACTATTGTAGTTGCTACCACCAGTTGAAAGTAGACATGATTTTCAAACCGATTCAACAGAAAAAAAAAATATATGAGAAGAGAAGTAAAATGTTGTTGCAAAAGAGATGCGAAGTTTGCTTGATGTCTAGTACCAAAATTGGTTGATCACTGTGATGTTATCCTAATGTTCATATTGTTGCAATCATTTTTAGTTGGTTATTTTCTTCTTTTAATGATTTATTTTTTATTCTTCGCCCTCACGGGATCTTCTGCTTCTTCGTGATCCTCCTCTGAATCGGTTAGAAGCGCTTCTTTGAATTCTTCACCATTCTCATTCTCCTTCTCATTCGTCAAAGATTGCACATTTTGTCTTAGATCGGGGTTGTCCAAATCTGAATTTCTTGCCTTCGCCAATGCGGCGACTTGTTGCAAAAGTTGATTTGATTGTACGAGAGCTTCCAACGTAGTGTTCATCCTTGTTTCCAAGGCCTTTTCCAATTGCGGATTGTTGGATCTGGATCTAAGCCTAGAGGGGGGTGAATATGCTTATAAAAATTCTCGTGCAACCCACGAGAAATCACACGCAGTTATAGCACAATCAATCAGATGCAGAGTATAGTAAAGCAATCACAGCATGCACAAGCGATATAACCTGGTTCGGTTGTCCCAACGACCTACGTCCAAACCCAAAAGCAATACTAGATTATTAAAGTTAACTGGTACAATCTGTTGTTAGAGCACCAACTCTACACTCACCTGGCTTTCAGTATCTGCATTCACCAAAGTGCCCAAACAATAATAATCCTAGTAAAGCTCTCTCTTGGCTAGTCCCAACTAGCCAAGTTCCTAAACAAATAATAAAATAGTTCTTCAAAGATTACACAACAAATATCACAAAATATACTAAAGTATAGAGTTTAGAATCGCTCAGTTTTGTGACGGTGTTGGTGTCTCTGTCGTTCAACGCGTGGTCAGATGTGGTCTGACAAGTAGTAGTCCTCAGTCCCCGTAATCAACACATTGCGGCTTCTCAAGTTGGCATGCTCCAATTTTAATCTCCAAAGTTGCTTGCAGCATGCAACAATTAATCACCAAGGTGCTGTAGCCTTCAAATATTGATGCAATCAACAATCAACGGCAGGAGCAATCAAACTTCAAGTTGCGGCTAGGGGTGGCAAACGGGTCGGGTGGGTTCTGGTTCGGGTCGGGTCAGATTTGACCCGACCCGAATAGGGGTCAACCCTAACCCGACCAGGATTGAATTCGGGTCGGGTTCAGGTTAACCCGTCGGGTTAAGATTTGACCTATACACTATTGCGCCTTTTTCGATATCCAGCTATCTATTAAGAGCCACCGGTAATTTATTAAGTGTTGCATAATTTTCAGTAGCTCGTCGTTTAAACCGCACTGATGACAGCAAGGAAGTATAATTAACGTTACTATTTTATTAACAAAATTAATAAAATTAACTAAAAAGTTGCATGTAAAGTGAATTGAATTCAAGACCTCTTAAAGAAGTGGACAACAATTCAAATCGTATAAGCACAACTCCCTTTGCAACTGTGTATTAAAGTTATTATATACATTTTTATATATATAGAGAAAGTAAACCGGGTCGAATTCGGGTCATCCGGGTTGACATGCCAAACCTATACCCGACCCGGATTTTATCCGGGTCGGGTCGGGTCAACCCGTTTCCTACTTGACTCGGATTGGCCCCTATCCATACCCGATTAAGGATGTCGGGTTCGGGTCGAGTCGGGTCGGGCTCATTTTGCCACCCCTAGTTACGGCTGGAGCAACTCAAACACCAAGTTGCAGGCTCGTTTCTTTGTGTTGGCCTCTAGTATTTCTTTTTGCCCTGAAATAAAAACAACATGAGTTCACTCTGTTGATTCACAAACCGATCCAATCTTACCTCTTTGAACAGCTCACGGCCTGGAGTCAAATGATGTGGCTTGTGCTAGTTTCTCCTTGGGACTTGAGGTCAAAGGTTTAGGCTTTGTCAGTCAACAATTTCGGCTTGTCCTTTTTGCTTGAGAGAAGAATTCGGCTGCCCTTTTTAATTTCAAAAGGAATAGGTCTGTGCACTTTTAGGTTTTCAAGGGGGAGGAGAACATTGATGCAACTCTTGGGAATTTTTCCAAACAAAATTTCGGCAGCCCCTGGGCTCTCAAAAATTTGTGCGGCTGATCTATTTCAGCTGCTAGAGGAATTTTGGAAGCTAATTGTTGAAGGAGGCTCTTTGTAATTGGTAGAGATGTGCGGCTGCCCCTTTGCTTTTCTTGATTTTTCAAGGGCTCTGATGATTGGCCATAAAAACAAGACAAAAGAAGAGCTCCCTGGGTTTCGTTGTCAAGGGATATTGGGATTTAAAATTCGGCTCTACCCTAGGACCTTTCTTACTTGGGAATTTTGTGATGGGATTAAAAAATAGTGCGGCTGCCTGGGTTCTTTTTAGTGCGGCTTCTTTCTCCCTTTTTTTATTTGATTGGCTCTATTGTTTATTTCGGCTGCCTTTGCTTTTTGAGGGGTTTTCAAATTAAGTTGCGGCAGCCCTCTTCTTAATTTTTCTATAGCTTTTTGGCTCTAAGGTTTTTCTATTAAGTGCTCTAGGAAATTGTTGTTTTCGGCCAGCTCTTTGGGGTAATCCTCTAATGTTGCGGCTGCTACCTTTTACCCCTTATATTTTTGTGCTAGGATAATTTTTGGTGTTTTATATTGGCCACAACTTTGGGGAGTTTGGATTAGATAAGGAAAACGATTAGGGTTTTACTCCAAAAGATATGAGTCAACTCAAGCTAGGTTCTCTCCCTTTCTTCTTTGCACATTGACCATGTCTCTCCGTGAATTAATCATAAGTTCGCCATTCCTGAAAAACTTAACACACACGTTAAAAACGTTCACAAACGTTTGTTATCATTAAACACGAAGTTCATCGATCGTTTCTATCAACAATCTCCCTCTTTTGATGATGACAAACTAAGTACATAATTTGAGCAATAAATTTCCAAATATTGTATGTGAAAGTGTGACGATAGAGGGTGACATGTAATGATATATATAATGATGCGCAATGATGTGCAAAGTTAACAATATGCATGCTCTCCCTATATCCATGCTCAATCTATATTCATGCTCCCACTTAATCAAGCATTCATAATTTCATGAGCATTAATATCAAATACCAAATCTTCCCAAATTTTTCTCCCCTTTTGTTATCATCAAAAGTCATAACACGAAGTCAAAATCATATAACATGCAAAAAGAGAGTATTATTAACCATCACCAACAATTGCATGCATACAATCATAGAATAATCAAGTCAAAATCCAATGAAATTATAAACAACGAAGAATTCAACACCAACGTGTACGTGTGATGATTAAAATTGAAGCACATAAGGAGAATCATTTACGGAAATCAACCAAAATCCAATCCATATTTTCCATATAACATTATATCACCTAGGATTGATTTTCTGTATCTCATTAAAAATGAGTTCAAGGTACCACACCCCAAAACATAGCCTATAAGGACACTTAGATGTGGTGGCATTACTTGACGAGTAAATACACCAACGCTAAAGTTTACCCATAAAGCTTATGTTGAATACTCGTAGGTAATACCGTTGTCAAGAATTGTATCCATTTTTCATACAGAGCAATTAACCTTCTTTTTCATTTTTATTCTTGTATCATTTTTAATGCTCAATTGTTATCCATGGCAAGGTATATCATATTCCTTAGATTTTCAGTTAAGTTTTCCTCCTACCTTCACTTTCCATACTTCATAAACGACATCTCCAAAGGTACAACAATAATAATCCATGTGGAAGTGAAATTGTAGGTGTAGAAATCAAATTATTTTCCGTCATTGAACATGCCATGAACATTTAGAAAGATGAACATGCGCATGTAGCAAAAGCAATAATACACCAATTTCTACATAGATATGAAAATCATTCATGAAGACTTCTTTTAATGAATCAAAGAGAAAGATACACATTTAAGCACCATTTTTTTAATTTTTTTAATTTTGTTTTTTATGCTTGAAGTACTAAAGCAAACATGAGATGTTATCACACAAAACAAAGAAGATCATGCATATAAAACAATGCAACTTCTAGCACACAAACAAGAAAAAAGTTCAAGCATACAAGAAAGCATGAAATCTCGTTCTAAGTTTTATCAATAAAAGAGGAACGAGTGCGTATACCTACCGTAGGCTCACCTATAATCAAGTTTGATGGGTGGTTTGGATTGAACCTCAGCTCCCCTCTGGTAACTGCTACTTGTATTTCTCACGTGCCAGTTTCAGTTTCCTCCTGTCTTTCAAGTTGCTTCTCATTATTTCTTGAAATGCTTTGTTGTTCTTCATTTTCATATTCTTCGTTATTCCTGCACACCAAAAGAATTATATCAGATTCATCAAATTTGACATGTATAGATTCTATAATAGTGAGAGTGCGTTTATTATATATCTTGTATGCTCTGCTCCTCGCTGAATAGCCTATAAACACTCCATCTGATTTGGATTCAAATGTGCCAAGTTGATCTCCTGTATTTAATATATAGCACCGGATTTTTGCTTTCCAGCTTTTTTAGCAATCCCATGCTTGCATGTGCTAATTGTCTATGCCATAGTGTGGCCTCTTCTTCACATACAAGCAAGCATTTGGAAACAGTTAGTTCTTCAAGCATAAGAGTATAAACATTATCTCTTCTATTAGCAGTAATAGTAGTGTCACTTGTGAAGCCATCAATAATTCTACAAAGATTTGCATCAAAATTTACTTCCATACCTTTGTCGCACAGCTGACTAATAGAAATGAGGTTGTGTTTAAGCTTTTCAACCCAAAGGACATCTGTAAGCTGAAAGGTGTCGTTACCTATAACACCTTTACCAATTACCTTGCATTTTCCATTGTCTCCTAAAGTAACACTTCCTCCGTCACGCTTTATAAGGCTAAGGAACTTTTCGCTATCACCTGTCATGTGTCTTGAGCAGCCAGAGTCTAAGTACCACTCATACTGTTGTCCCTTACCATGCCATGTACATACACGTAGGAAGAACATGATATGTGTGACCTAGGAATCCAAATAGGTCACTTGTGTTAGTCGCTTTACTTTTTGGAACCCAAATTTGCTTAAATTTAATGTTGGTGTTTCTATACTTGCAGTTATAATAAGCATGACCAACACCATCACATGTATAACATTTACCAAACACACTTCTTCCTACACCAGTTTCTTTTTGATACTTTCTATTAATTCTAGGCCTCTTATCAATTTTATTTCCATAGCCCAAACCACGCCTGTTATTTCCATGTATCTGATTACCTAGAATAATGTCTAATGAATGCTTTCCAACACCTAATAGACAATTCAAGATCAGATATTTTAGACTTTAAAAACATGTTCTCATTAACAAGCATGGTATATTTACTAATGAATGCCTTTTTGTTATCTTCCTCCCTCTTTTTCAGACTAGTCATTTTCTTTTCTAGCTCTTTGTTTTTATTTATTAGCATGCAAATCTTCTCATTTAGCAATTCATTTTCACCTTCTAGATTAACCATATTTTGTTTAAACATGCTTATATCTTTAAGCAAAATAGAGCAATTCAGACATTCAGTTTTAGTAGGCATGCAATATTTTTCCCTTTCAAAGAGCTACATGCAACAAGCTTTTCTTTAATTTCATCAACTTCTAGTGACATTATAATTGTCTTGTAGCAATTCAAAATTAGCATTTTAAACTTCTTTACATGAGATTCAAGTAACTCAACAGTTGATTCCAAGCTTTGAATTTTATCTTGCATTTCTTTAAAAGTAGTCACAAGTTGAGCTTTAGTTAGAGATTTTACCTCATCTAGTTCTCCCATCAGACAAAGGGAGGAGTGTGCAACTTCCTCTTGAGATTCATCCTCACTGTCCATATCCCATGTGAGCACCAAAGATTTCCATTTTTGCTCCGCAACGTTGTTCTTTCCTTGAGGGCATTGCTTCATAAAATGTCACTGCATTTTGCATTCATATAACTGGATCAGTAGTAGTCTGCTCAGAAAATTTATTTGCAGAATTAAACTTGTTAGAGCGATTAAACCTTTTTAGCATCTCTGATCTCCTATTTCCTGTTCTGATATATTTCTTGAAGCTTCTCACCAAAAAAGCCTCCTCCTCATCTCCATGTTCATCCTCTTTAGCCTGAAGGATTAGTGCCTTTGAAGTCTTGATTTCATCTTTCTAAGTTCAATGCTCTGCAGCTCCAGCTCGTGAGACATCAGATTCCCTATCAGATCTTCCACTTTCATCTGCGATAAATCCTTAGCTTCTTGAATAGCTGTAATTTTTGGGCAGAAGGAGCTAGGCAGTGCTCTTAAGATCTTTCTGATTTGCCTGTATCTTTAAGCAAAATAGAGCAATTCAGACATTCAGTTTCAGTAGGCATGCAATATTTTTCCCTTTCAAAGAGCTAATAGTAGAATTACATGCAATAAGCTTTTCTTTAATTTCATCAACTTCTAGTGACATTATAATTGTCTTGTTGCAATTCAAAATTAGCATTTTAAACTTCTCTACATGAGATTCAAGTAACTCAACAGTTGATTCCAAGCTTTGAATTTCATCTTGCATTTCTTTTAAAGTAGTCACAAGTTTAGCTTTAGTTAGAGATTTTACCTCGTCTAGTTCTCCCATCAGACAAAGGGAGGAGTGTGCAACTTCCTCTTGAGATTCATCCTCACTGTCCATATCCCATGTGAGCACCAAAGATTTCCATTTTTGCTCTGCAACGTTGTTCTTTCCTTGAGGGCATTGCTTCATAAAATGTCCCTGCATTTTGCATTCATATAACTGGATCAGTAGTAGTCTGCTCAGAAAATTTATTTGCAGAATTAAACTTGTTAGAGCGATTAAACCTTTTTAGCATCTCTGATCTCCTATTTCCTGTTCTGATATATTTCTTGAAGCTTCTCACCAAAAAAGCCTCCTCCTCATCTCCATGTTCATCCTCTTTAGCCTGAAGGATTAGTGCCTTTGAAGTCTTGATTTCATCTTTCTAAGTTCAATGCTCTGCAGCTCCAGCTCGTGAGACATCAGATTCCCTATCAGATCTTCCACTTTCATCTGCGATAAATCCTTAGCTTCTTGAATAGATGTAATTTTTGGACAGAAGGAGCTAGGCAGTGCTCTTAAGATCTTTCTGATTTGCTCCAGACTCCAGTACGGCTTTCCAAGATAGGTAGATTTGTAGATGATGTCTGTGAACCTTGCAAACATCTTCTTAATTGACTCAGATGGAAGCATGCAGAAGCTTTCATATTCAGTGCTGAGCAGCGCAATTCTGGACTCCTTAACCTGCGATGTACCCTCATGAGTCACATCCAGAGTATGCCAAATTTCCTGCGCAGTTTGACATTGAGATATACTGTTAAACTCAGCTTTATCTAAAGAACAAATCAAAGCATTCATCGCTTTATTATTTAAAGAAAAACATTTCTTATTATGATCATCCCACTTATCTTTTGGTTTCAATATTTCATTATCTTCAATTTTAATAGTGGAATGTTTATAGCCTTTTTCAACAAAGCTCCACATGTCATAATCAACATCAGCTAAATATATCCTCATCCTAGTTTTCCAATATGCAAAATCAGTACTGTTAAACTTAGGCGGACGAGAAATAGACTGGCCCTCAGCAAAAGCAGAATCAGACATATTCATAGACATGGTCAACTAGGTTAGATTCTCTAAACCTGCTCTGATGCCACTTCTTGGATCTGGATCTAAGCCTAGAGTGGGGGTGAATAAGCTTATAAAAATTCTCGTGCAACCCACGAGAACTCACACGCAGTTATAGCACAATCAATCAGACGCAGAGTATAGTAAATCAATCACAGCATGCACAGACGATATGCACTGGTTCGGTCGTCCCAACGACCTACGTCCAGACCTAAAAGCAATACTAGATTATTAAAATTAACTGGTACAACATGTAGCTAGAGCATCAAATCTACACTCACCTGGCTCTCAGTATCTGCACTCACCTAGCTCTCAGTATCTGCACTCACCAAAGTGCCCAAACAATAATAATCATAGTAAAGCTCTCTCTTGGCTAGTCCCAACTAGCCAAGTCCCAAAACAAATAATAAAATAGTTCTACAAAGATCACAACACAAATATCACAAAAATACTAAAGTATAGAGTTTAGAATCGCTCAGTTTTGTGACGGTGTTGGTGTCTCTGTCGTTCAGTGCGTGGTCAGATGTCGTCTGACAAGTAGTAGTCCCCAGTCCCCTCAATCAATGTTGCGGCTTCTCAAGTTGGCATGCTCCAATTTTAATCTCCAAAGTTACTTGCGGCATGCAACAATTAATCACCAAGGTGCTTTAGCCTTCAAATTTTGATGCAATCAACAATCAACGGCAGGAACAATCAAACTTGCGGCTGGAGCAACTCAAACACCAAGTTGCAGGCTCGTTTCTTTGTGTTGGCCTCTAGTATTTCTTTTTGCCCTGAAATAAAAACAACATGAGTTCACTCTGTTGATTAACAAACCGATCCAATCTTACCTCTTTGAACAGCTCACGGCATGGAGTCAAATGATGTGGCTTGTGCTAGTTTCTCCTTGGGACTTGAGGTCAAAGGTTGAGGCTTTGTCAGTCAACAATTTTAGCTTGTCCTTTTTTGCTTAAGAGAAGAATTCGGCTGCTCTTTTTAATTTCAAAAGGAAGAGGCCTGTGCACTTTTAGGTTTTCAAAGGGGAGGAGAATATTGATGCAGCTCTTGGGAATTTTTCCAAACAAAATTTCGGCAGCCCCTGGGCTGTAAAAAAATTGTGCGGCTGATCTATTTCAGCTGCTAGAGGAATTTTGGAAGCTAATTGTTGAAGGAGGCTCTTTGTAATTGGTAGAGAAGTGCGGCTGCCCCTTTGCTCTTCTTGATTTTTCAAGGGCTCTGATGATTGGCCATGAAAACAAGACAAAAGAAGAGCTCCCTGGGTTTCGTTGTCAAGGGCTATTGGGATATAAAATTCGGCTCTGACCGAGGACCTTTCTTGCTTGTGAATTTTGTGATGGGATTAAAAAATAGTGCGGTTGCCTGGGTTTTTTAGTGCATCTTCTTTCTCCCTTTTTTTATTTGATTGGCTCTATTGTTTATTTCGGTTGCCTTTCCTTTTTGAGGGGTTTTCAAATTAAGTTGCTGCAGCCCTCTTCTTAATTTTTCTATAGCTTTTTGGCTCTAGGGGGTTTCTATTAAGAGCTTTTGGAAATTGTTGTTTTCGGCCAGCTCTTTGGGGTAATCATCTAATGTTGCGGCTGCTACCTTTTATCCCTTATATTTTTGTGCTAGGATAATTTTTGGTGTTTTATATTGGCCACAACTTTGGGGAGTTTGGACTAGATAAGGAAAAATATTAGGGTTTTACTCCAAAAGATATGAGTCAAGTCAAGCTAGGTTCTCCCCCTTTCTTCTTTGCACATTGACCAAGTCTCTCCGTGAATTAATCACAAGTTCGTCATTCCTGAAACACTTAACACACACGTTAAAAACGTTCACAAACGTTTGTTATCATCAAACACGAAGTTCAATGGATCGTTGATACCAACACGGATATCATCTCCTCCATCGGTTGCTTCAATGCTCCAATTTTGGCATTGAATTTCTCCTTCAAAAGTTCTACTTTTTTTCGATGCCGCTACCGCCGTGGATCGTAGTGATTTGATACTAATTTGATGCGATCTGCAAGTGGAAACAAGATAAAAATAGGATTTTTATGATGTATTTCGGAAAAAGATGGGATTTTTATTGGTTTTTGAATAAAGATAACAAGATAGGTGGACTCGATTTGAGAGGAGGCCGCTCACCTAGCTTTGTATTCTAGATCAAAGCCTAAATCTCTAAGGACTAGGGTTCCAATCAACTCCTATTCGATTTCTCTCACAATATTCAACATACGACCCCTAACCCTCACCGTCATCACATATAAATCCCTGTTTTTTCCCAGAATTATAGAAAATTACCAAACTGTCCCTATATACCAAAATCACTAAAATGCACCTGGATCAGCCCCCGATCAGCCCCTTGCTTTGCCGCAACTCCATCGAGTCTTCTTCTCATCCTATGGTAAGATCGGATCGCGACAAGGAATTAATATGTAAAGTAGGGTATGGTTATTACGCTTTTCTGGTAATTTCCATACGCTTTTCTGGTACTTATTCTGGGAAACATATACATCTATATGGATTTATCCAGAATTTTAGGGGGCTTTTCTTTTCCAGCTCCATCTCTTACACCGGTACTAGTCATTATTACTACTATCTGCTAATTTGGCGAGGATAGTGTTTCACCAAAGTTGTTTACTTACTAACTGTTCCACATGGTCGGTATGCTATCCAGTTCCTCATTTGCTAGCAGTTTATAGGCAACTAGAATGTTTAAGTGAACATTAATTTTCCTTGTAATGCTTTTGGAAACATTCGAAAAATCTTCAAGTTTGATGAACAAGGCCCATATTCTATTGTCTTGAACTGATTCTATATTTGATTTGACAATTGCAGTGATCAAATGAAGATCAAAAGGACACATTGTTTACAAATGACAGCTGAATCCCAGTGAATTAAATGTGGCATAGATGGGGCAACAATTGTATATGCATATTCTTCAGACGTTGCTGTTTTCAGGGGATTAATATTGCCGCTTCCGATGTCAGACATAAGAAGTATGCCGTTTCCAACTATTATTTATAGGCCAGTGCGGCCATCAGACCTTGAAGCTCTTGAGCAGATCCATACTGCCTTATTTCCAATAAGGTGATTGAATTGCATATGGTACAGTTTTCAGTTATATCAAGAAACTTTATGGTCCATAAATATTGCAGTGTATTGTTTATAATTGTTGATCATTGAATACTACTTATTACAGGTATGAGAGAGAATTCTTTCTAAATGTTGTCAATGGCCTTGGTATTGTCTCTTGGGCTGCTGTTGCAATTAATCAGCTTGATGGTCAAGGTGACGAACTTATTGGATTTGTCACTACACGTACCATTGCAACAAAAGATAGTGAGGTAACCAAAGTTCTGCGTTTAAAACACTACCGAGAGTCCAAACTACCTAATGTCTGCACCTAAATGTTATGCACAGATTGAAGACTTGATAAGCTATGATATTTCGAGGAAAGATCCGACTTTAGTGTATATTTTGACACTTGGTGTCGTCGAACGTTATCGAAAACTTGGAATAGGTTTGTATTCTCGCATACTTCTGGGTAAAATGTGTGCTCTTTTCTCCGGTTTACTGATTATTTTTCATCTTTCTTGCATTTTGCAGCTACTGCACTTATTCATGAGGTTATAAAATATGCTTCAAGTATTACAAACTGCAGAGCAGTTTATCTGCATGTCATTTCTTACAACCATCCAGCCATTCATTTTTATAAGAAGATGCTTTTTAAGCTTGCAAGAATGTTGCCAAAGTTTTACTACATAAATGGGCAACATTACGATTCATACTTGTTTGTTTACTATGTAAATGGTGGCCGATCTCCTTGCTCCCCACTGTAAGTAGATGTTCTTTGCTCTGTACAAGAAATAATTGCTGTATGATTATATGATAATGTTGTACCATGTCATCTGTAGGTGTAATGTAAAAATGCATTTAATGTCACATACTATATCAAATTTTGTTTAACAATCAATAAAATGACAGGAAGTCTTCTACATAATGGTAACAAACTTTTCCTTCTAGTTCACTTAATTTGTAGAAAAATACAATGGTAATTAAGACATGTTAATTTATTCTGCGTTTTGGACATCATGATGGCTACTTGGTTTTCTAACTGCATGTTTTTAGTGGGAAAATTACAAGATAACAGGTTCTAAGGTCTAAATCTCTTTTATTCTAACTTCTATCATTTATAGATGCAAGAGTAAGCTTGATAAGCTGCAAAATGAGAGACTGAAAAAAGACACAGGGAACAAGATGCTAGTTTTCTATTCATCTGCAATAAAAGGGTTAAATTACTTAATGATGAAAGCCTGAGATGCTTGGAGGGAACATATCTAGAATAAACACATATCTTAACTCTTACAATGTTAATTTGTTTAAAAAACTACCATTAATCATGAAATCAAGTTTCTCTTTTGATGATGTTTTACGGAGACTATTGTTGTTGACACCACTAATTGAAAATAATTGCAATATCTAAAACCTAATCGCTATCCATAATAAATAAAGCATAATTAGAGATAGTAAGAGAACGTAATTTGTTTCTATGTATGGGCGCCCATCTCTTGGGAAGTTTTACTAAGAGATGATTAACTAAAGAACTTTCGAGCTTTAGATTTTCTTCACCATAGATTTATAATCTCTAAGCTGGCACCTTGATGGGGACCATAAGTTAATGGAAGGGCTTGTGCTCAGCTAACCTTCATTTCTTTTTTCTAGAGCAAGTCTTTTCTTTAATGCATAGTGTGTTTATGTGACCAGCCCTATCTTCTTAGAGTACCCCATTAGCTCGGGCGGAAGGATAGATAAGTTGCATTCTCAGGTAATATCTGAAGAGAGAAGGCATTTTATTCACTTTAGTGTCAAATCAGGTCCTCGTATTATTCTAGGAACTTTCTTTAGACCCTATGGTGCGATATTTTTTGTTCAGATGTGAACTGAATACTGCAGTTTCATAACTCAGCCACTGTCATACGGCAATTTAAATGATCTTCCTTTGGTTAGATGGTTTTCAAAATAAGAGGGATGATTCTAATAAGGAGTGAGGATTCTAATATATGCATATTTTTGAGTAGCTGCTGATATTAAGTAGCTGTAGCCCCCCCCCCCCCCCCCCCCCCCCCCCTCCCTCTTCCTGCGTTTTTTTTGGGGGGGGGGGGATAAAGTGGAAAAAATGATAATCCACCAGTATGAGCCAAATCAGTTTGCTTCCTTCACCATATTTATTTGGCAGTTGCCACCACAGGTTAGGGAAATGACCTATTAAATGAGAAAGAAAAATAAAATGGAAGTATTGAATCTTTTGATTATATATGGTACGTTAAGATAATCCTAAGAGGATACATGTATCTTTGCTTTTTAAAAAAAATCGTGTTATGCCATCGCCAGTTTTGGAACAGCATGTAATTACTTTGATTTTTATTTATTTATGCTAGATCCGTTCCACTTTCTGCACAGCACGCTCTCTCTAGCTCAAAATATTTGTGGCTCTTTGCTGACTGTTATCGCCCCAATCGTAGATGCATAGTTGACTTTTTCTGCAAGCACAAGGTTCAACTTTGAACCTTTGACGACATTAATACAATCTGTTTAACATCAATGACAAGGGATACTGGGATTAGGATTTATGAACTTAAAGTGTAACTAATCCGCGAGACACTATCATAATTGTCAAATTGGATATCATATCGTAGATCATTTTGATAAAATATCGTACCGTATATCGTAATGTAGATATATGATAAATTGTAAAAACTTAAGCAAATCACTCAAATAAAAAATATATCACAGAATCAATCAAGAAATTTAAGCATGGAACAAGTAATGGACTGTGATATGCTTAATATACGAAAAACTAAGTTTTTGTTATAAATAGACATAATCACATAAACCTTAAACAAAATCAATTATGTCACTTATCAACTCCTCTCACAAAAGCAACACAAAAATGAATCTACTACGAGATATAGTATATATGGTATCATGGCAACGATAATAAATCAATCATCTTAGATAGATACATCAGTTGTAGTCTGTTCATCATCATCTTCTTCAAGAACCACAATGTCTTTATCGTCTTCACTCTCCACAAACTTCTATCCCTTGTTCATATCCACTACTTTCTTCTTTACTTTTCCTGTCGTGATTCTTACTGCATTCAAATTTCAAGGTCATAATAGAATAAAAAATAGTATTAGACAGTGTAACATAAACTTACACGTTTGGAATTAAAGAAAATTGTCTAGTTAATATACATCTTTTCCTCTTTTTTTTACCACGCGTTCCTTCTTGGGTCTCAAAATATTCTTGAATGTCATCCAAATAGTATCTTGCAGGAAAAAGAACTTCTTTCTTTATTATTCATTTAGAATCCAATTCAAATAAGAAAATCAGATCGTAAGTTGCATCCTTCTCGTATCTCTTCTTTTTTCTTAGCTCCAATTGAATATTACATTTAACAAAAACTAAATGATTAAGTCTCAGTTGCTCCAATCTATTCCTTCGCTTGGAATGGACAAACTTAAAGATATTACAATTCCTCTCACAACCCGTGGCATTACAGGTAAGGCTCAATATAGGGATTGCAATCTTTTGAAGTTCTTTGTTGTCTTCTCCATAAATCTCCTTTCATATGGTTAATAAAAAAAGAAAGGACACAAATAAATATAATTCTAACTATAAGTAAATTATTGGTAAAAGGTAAATTGGTGATTAATATCTATATTTACTAGGTTGCTTTTTATTCCATGTTAACATGACCATATTCATTTCAAACATTCCTTGCACTTTCTTGAATCTTTCTAGCTGCTCATCAATGTTTGATTTTAGAGATGGGTACATCCTCTCTATAGTGCAATACAATCTTATCTTCACTTGGGTATCATCATGAATTTTTTTTGCATAATGAAATATATAGAAAATAAAATAAAAAACTATTAAGTTGTAAGCCGTCTAACAAGGACTGAAATAAATATAAATTTGAATTTCAAACGTAACCTTACCCATGATTAAGAAAGTCACCGCATGGAGAGGCTTATGGGGTTATATATTTCACCTTTCGTTAATGATGTTCCGTATTCTTTGGTTTATAGTCTAGTTCTCAAAACTCTTAATTTGCTCTTTGGCTCTGTCCATCGCCTTATGTATATATCCAATTGCTAGCTTTACATCACCGTCCACAAGCTTGTGTATTTTTTATTGAAGGGATCACACATTTCAAACAATCTTCAAAAATTACCATATATCAGAATGCTATGCTATGCTGTATTCCACATCTACACATCTACGACATCGCTTTTCCTAAACTAATAACTTTGTTATTCCTTTGATACAAACATAGTCTGTAATGTAACTTTCTGTTTTGAAATGATCTTCAATGTAATGTAATTGGTAGCCATCCTTTTCACCGTAGGTCTTGTCAATTCTTTTCCATCCCTAAAGGTTCTCATTAGGTTAATAACCTAACAATACCGATAATTATATATACTGATCTTAGGGATGGCAAAACATGCAGGCATGTACAGGTATGCAATATCTATAACCATACCCGCTCCATAACCGTACCGGCTCATTTTACCCATATTTGTACCCGTACCCATACCCATAACCATTAACGTGCAAATTTTTATACCCATGCTCATACTCGGCAGGCATACGGATACCCATGCATACCAGTGTACCCGCTGTGTATGGGTATGGATATCCATATACCCGATGGGTATGAATATCCATGCTTGTTACTCGTTCAAAAGAAACTTCTTAATTATATTATCTTATTTTCACCTAATAAATACATGATATCAAAAAATTAATAATAAATCATCATATTAACCCACATAAATAGTGATAATACATACAAATACATAAGACACAAGATGAGTATATGTTTAGGTATATAGATTTAGGTATTAGTTTATAAAATATGCAATATGGGTTTATATGTAATTTATTATATTTATATATATTAATATTAAAATCACCGGATATTGATACCTGCGTTATAGATGTATAATATCCATACATGTCCAGTTTTACCCATGGGTAAAAATAGGTACTCATTTTCATACCCGCAGGTATAAAAGTCTACCCATACCCAAACGTGCAGATATCCACGGTGTCCGTACCCATGGGTAGAATTTCCATCCCTAGGTGATTTTGAACTTTTCAATTGTATCCTTATGGATTAGCAAATTACTATGTCTTCTAACATGGGGACCATAAGGATTCTAAAAAAAGCTTCGTTCTTTTTCTTGTACGACACTGCTCCATTGAAAACATAAGAAAATGTGCTATTAATGACCACTTGGATCATATTTCTTGTTTTGATATTCTTCACGAAGGAGTCAAGCAACTCAAATAATTTTTTCACGCTTTGATATATCCAAAGTGTTAATCGGGTATAAGAATGGTCCCTCATGGACTATTGATAATAAAATTTATGATGGACCTTGATTTCTTATTGGGCCATTCATTAGATATCAAGGGGCATATCATCCTCTTCAATTCTTTTATACTTTTCCAAATCAATTTTTTTCAATCTTGTACAACTCCCTTTGCAAGAATGTAATCTAATCTCATGATAAGCAGGATGCTTTAGTCCCTTTCCATAAGCGATAACCGACTCAATCATCTTCATGAACGGACTTTTCACTAAATTAAAGGAAAGTTCGTTTCTGTATCAAAATCGAGTAATGTCCTTGCACATTGCATCTAGATCCTTCAGGACTTCAGTGCGGGTCGTCTTTTGCCTCATTTACCCCATTTGCTCATCCTTTAGTTACACCAGAATCAAGGGTGCTGTGCCCCTTTCACACACTTCACATTCCAAGAAGCAATCATCACTGCCTTCATTTTTCTTCAGCATTTCAAAAAATATTTTACAAGCTTCATCCACAGTGATATCCTTATGTGTTGCGATCAAATTGGCATTCATCATTGTCATGTCGAACCATAATTTATTCGCATGGTACTTCCATCTTACTAGTGATTTGCTTTTCTCTTTTACTTGAATACAATATTTCCATGTCGGATAAACTATCGTAGAGATCTTCTTGCTCTTTCTTTCCACTTTAAAGGCTTCAAAATACAAATTGGCAATTGAAACAAGTGAACGAATTAACAAAATAACAAATAATAATTATTAAATACTAAAATTTCAAAATTAAACAAAAATTAAATAAACTTAAACAAAAATTAAATTAAAGAAAAATTTCATTGCAAAATTAAACAAGTTACAACTGGTACACTCCTCATATTTGAATTTTAATCCATTGCAAAATTAAACATAAATTAAGCTAATATTTTAAAGAAAATTAAAAATTTAAGTTAAACAAAATTAAACAAATTTTAATTAAACTGCTCATTGTTATTGCTCACTAATTAGCAATTAGTCTACTAAAATAAAAAGATCAAAATTTTAATTAAAATATTTTTACTGAACACTGGCAGATTAAGTAGTGTACAATTTTTTTCATGGCTCACTTGCCGAAAAAAATCATAATTGGAATGATGGTAAGTTGTTGCATATATTAAAAAAACAAAAATCAACTTTATTAAACAAAATTCACATCCAAGATTTCAAAATCATATCTTTTAAACAAAATCAATATATTTAATCATATTTATTAAACACAAAGCCTTAAAAAATTTGCAAATGAGAACCATTTCAACTTGAAGCTGCTCGGAAGATGTCGAAATGGTTTTGGTAAGGCCTCGAAAAAAGTAGCAGCAAAGCGAAAAGATTATGATGAATTTGAGCATTGTCGAGTCATTGTCTCATCGTAGTCCATGTCAAGTAGTTGGCATCATCTTGTCATCATCAAGCAAGCATCGAGCTGTCATCGTTGAGTCATCATCATCAAGAAATCTGGTTGAATTTGATGGAAAATAAGAAAAAAAGGTAAAATCATGCCCTAAATATTAATCAAGTTGAGTTTAAAACCCAATAGACATGATGCCTAAAGCCCAAACCAAAAGAAACTTCATATTGGACAATACATATATCATCAGATATGAGATTTGATGACTTTCATATCTAGCGATATTCAACCTGTTGCAATATATGCAGCCGATTTGTATCCAATGGTGCGTATATTGAGATTGACAAATATGGAGACTATTAATATCTTAATAGAAAGTAAGAGCGAATAGGAATTGAGCTTGAAAAGGAGTTGCAAAGCCATGTTTATAGGTGTGGATTTTTTGAAGTAACTTGAGTAGGAAGAATGTAGTATGGAAAATAAGAAGCCTTCAAATTAGGCTAAATTTAAAAACCCCCTCAGCTTCGCGTCGTTTTCAAGAAACTCTCTTGAACCTTTTTTGTTCTTCAAAATCCCAAGTAACTTTTGGGTTTCTAGAAAATCCCATAATGGAGTCTAATAGTGTTAGATTATTTTTTTAAAAATGTTTTTTTAATTTTTTGAACCATCACGTATGAAGTTACAATGCATGCGTTTTAAAGTAGTGTAACTTATAATTTTTTGTGTCAATTTTTGATAATGATTTAATTAATTAATTTTTATTTTTTGTTTTTGTCATTTATTTTTTTATTTGAATGCATTCATACCAAATGTAATAGGTAAATTTTTGACTAGAACTTTTTAGACTATATATGTAATTTGTAGTGAATAATGGATATGTACGGACAGTAAAAAAACTATTTTTCATGATTTTTCTTGAATTTTTTTCATGGTTGTACACATTCTAAAATCCTAAAACCCCAGATATGGATGAACCTTGGATTTGATTCTTGATCCATTTGTTACAAAAATTCTATTATTTTGAACCGTTGAAGTTTGTAACAATAGGATGAATGGTCAAACAACATTGGTTTCACTTGAATGTTGATCTTCCATGATGTGTATAACACATCTAAAAGAATTTAAAAAATAAAAATAAGTAGCATATATATGTATTAGTATGCTAATAGCACATACATTATTCTGTAATTTGAAATGGCTTATTAATTTTTAAAATTTTCATGTATTTTTGAGACATTATTTGTTATTCTTCTTTAAAATAGATGACTTCATATTTGATATAATAGATACTTTAATGAATAATATTTCCTTACAAAATTTTTAATAGTAAATAGGTATATAATTTTTAATGACATTATTTTTTAAAAATTGTTTGTTTATCTAAATTTTGTTATTTTTGCATAATTTAGTTTTATATTGACATGATAATAGTTTTTAATTAAAATATTTAATACTAAATAATTACACAATTTTAATGATGTATTAATTTTTAATTTTTATGTTTTATTGATATGTTTTCATAACTGACTTTATACTTGACAATAAATAATATTATAGATACTTAAAATTTTTTTGACAATAAATAATTTTAATGACTATTAATACCTAAAATATTTTATGTATTATTAAGTGGAGTTTATGAATATCAAAATTTTATATAATTTTTATCGTAAATTTCAATTTTTAAAATATGTTTTCATCAATGTTCAAAAAAGTTCCTCAACGGTGTTAACAAAGGATTTTTTTTTTTTTTTGAAAAATCATAGCAAAGTTCAGCTTGGTTTTTTTGGAACAAGAGACAGTACATAGTGGTTTCTTACAATTTACTCTTAAATTAACCAAGGTGAAATGGAGAGTGAATGAAGTGTGAGTCCTGTTTATGATGTTTAATTGAAATCTGTGCCCAATTGATAAATTGCTACAAATTAGGAATTCATATTTTAACCATTGCTAAGAAAACTAATCCCACATTGAAATGAATAGAAAAGCAAACGGGCAATAATTGGAAGTAGGGCATCCACCAGATAGTACAAATTTTTTGGATAGAGTGTCTCAACTCAAATTATACCTATATTGGTTTAACCCAACATAGGACCCCATCATGTTCTTTAATTCCAACATGGTATTGGAGTCATCTGTTCTGATTCTATCTTAAATAGATATATGCGTTTAAAAGTACGTGTGACATGTTCATCTGTTTAATGTGTTTGGAAGTGCACATGAATCGATATATGAACACATGTTTTAAAAGTACATGTGGATTTGTTCTCGTAGTTTTTACTTTTCAAACTCAGGTGAATCCACCTTAAGGGAAAGTTACGAAAAATAGTCCCACATCGAAAACAAATATAAAACGGAAGGGCAGTAATTGGAAATGTGGGCCTATACTAATAGCTTAACTTTTTTGGGTTGGAGTGTCTCAGTCCAAATTATGACTTTACTAGTTTGACTCAACATAGGACCCCTATCATGTTATTGTCTAATAACGATATCTGATTATAATCTAATACAAAATAGTGTGATTTAATAAGAATGACAACCAGTTTCATGGCTTGTGTATGGTCCTGTTACAATTTGCATGTATTCAGTTCTTATTTACACCACATATCCCCTTTTTCTTTGTAATCCTAGTGCATGTATGATACTCAACCCTTAAATGGACATGCCGTATAAAGATCCAGGCAACCTAATATGGCAGGGTTTCTATTTTTTGAGGCAGAACACATTTATAGATGGTAATATTTTCGGGTTGTGTCTTTCATCTGGTTGAACATCCACTAGACTTTGTGTTTGGTTGCGGTTGATTAGACCGTGAAAGTTCATTTGTTGTGCTTGGTCCTTTGGGCTGGGTTCATTTAGTGATGTAGGCTATCACTAGGGTTCCCTTCTGCATTATATATATATCTCATTGTCGGAATGATAGGTGGCTTCCGATCTTTTATCCTTGGAGCAAGAAATTAACAAGAGAGGGGTGTGATGATGAGGGAAATGCCGAGAGATTAAAGGGAGCGAGCATTACATGTAATCCTGGATTCTTGTATATTCTCCTATCATAATAAATCTCTCGTGTTGTTTGCCGTAGACCAAAGTTTGGTGGCCAAATTTGGTGTGTTGTTTCTTCTTGTGCTTGTGATTTGTATTACTTTCCATCTTGTGGGTTTGGGTAATCGAGGGGATCATCGTTCCCCAATAAGTTTGTGTCCAAGGTTGACGATTTAAAATAGATAATATGGAGAGGAATTGATTTTCTATTGAATATGTAACAACAGGAAGAGACCATGTCAAGAACATATGAATGCTTAAACTTGTCTTATTGATTATGTAATCCCATGAAGGGACCATAAACAAGCAAGAACATATGAACATTTATGCTTGTCTTACTGAATGACTGTTGTTAAATGCTTGTTCTGGGAAATGATGAATGATACGTCATATTTTTGCAAGTGTGAAATGTTTAGGCTTGTGTTGGTAATTGATCGAAGCCTTAATACATGAAGATAAGAAATGCAGCTTGAAACAGGTACACCGTACAATTACATATGCTGTTCCTATTTTCAAATATCTATAATATTATCATTGTTGATGGATGGAGTACTATGGGGCTTTTGGAACAAGATTGACTTTCCGATGTCTCTTGGGTGAGTGAAGGCTGATGTGAGGGATAGATCAACTTCGTTAAGTTCTCTGTTGCCCATGGAACATGTCTCTGTTTCAAATGACAATTAAGTTTTCTGTAGCACATGTAACATACTTCTCTTTCAAATGCTAGTTTTGTTCAAAGCTTCACTAATACATTAATTACTAGCATATGTTATCTGATGATTGATCTTATGTGTGTAATTTTGGAATGATAAATTGTAACAGCCGAATCTCCTTGATTCGTAATGTGCAACTTTGTGTGTCTTTCCTTTTACTAAAATACTAGTCATTACCCGTGTCCATAGGACACGGTTTATTTAAGATATTCCCATCCTCAAAATTTTAGTTCCCCCAAAATTAAAGCACAATAATTGTCATGTAGTTCCCCCTAAAAAATAAATGATTTCATTTTCCCCCCACCAAGAGTTTTCCCCTAAAATACAAACTTCCCCCGAATTGTTTCTTAAATTTTTCAAATTCAAACTTTTGGTGCCATGATGATAAAATATCTTTCAAACTTTAAATTTCAAACTCCCATCAAAATTTCAAAACTCCCACTAAAATTCAAACTTCCCCCAAAATTTCTCCCAACATTTCAAAATTCCAACTCATTTTTGTTTGGCTTAGTCATCGTGTATGTTTGTCCTAGTCAGCCCTAACCTTTATCCTAGTAGGACATAATTCAAAATCTTCATCAAATATAGAATAGATATTCAAATTCTCTTATTCAAATTCTCTTGATAACATCCCTCTTTTAAATAATAGATATCAAAATTCTCTTGTCCAAATTCTCTTATCCAAATTCTCTTGTCCAATTTCTCTTGATAGCATCCCTCTTTTTTATAATAGATATCTAATTTCTCTTGAACAAATTCTCTTCTTTTATATAATAGAAATCCAATTTCTCTTGTCCAAATTCTCTTATCCAAATTCTCTTGATAACATCCCTCTTTCTCTTGATAACATCCCTCTTTTATATAATAGATATATGTATATACTCTTGTCCAATTTCTCTTATCCAATTTCTCTTGATAACATCCCTATTTTATAGAATAGATGTATGTATATGTATATATGTATGTATATATATGTATGTATATTCTATTGTCCAAATTCTCTTATCCAAATTCTCTTATCCAATTTCTCTTGATAACATCCATATTTTATAGAATAGATGTATACACAAAAGCCCGTCAACATGTACATGTTCATGGTACAAATTTACAATACAAATGAACTATAAATTCAAATAAAATGTCAATGCATACGATGTTTCTGATTTCTTTCAAAAAAAAATTTCAAGCAGAAGTATGTGTTTTCTCAGTTGTTTTTCAGCATCATATCATATTCTTTGCATCCCTAGGCAATATTACCATATCCTTTCATCGTGTGCAGAGACGTTGTGGTTGCAGTTGCGACATACTTTGGGGGCATTTTGAAGTCCATATATGCAAGAGTCTGGAAGCACGACGAGAAGAAGATACCAAGATGGTCCAAATGTAAAGAAACAAACAGCCTCTTGATTACACACAACGCGAGGATCTTAGGTTCAGAGAATACTTTATTTCAAGCTGTTTAACATTGCATCATGCTGATATGGCCCGAAAGGTTTTGGATTCGAAATCAGCATTTGGAGAGGAAAAGATTACACACAATACATATGTATCAGAATACACACAATACACACTGTAGCTTAAATGTGCATGATAGTTTATTTGGGGACGTGATAAATATGTATCAGAATTTGTATCCTAGTTATTTGATCTGTATTTTTTTGATATATTGCAAGCATTTTAGCATGCTGGAGAGACGAAGGCTTGTTTCATGCACACTAGAATTTGATAGTCTGTACAATTGGCACGTGCTTAATGTATATTTCTTGACATAATTTCACGATCCGTCCAAAAATTCCTCAACTAAAACCCACAATCCCGTGGGAAAATATCATAATAAATCTCAACGACAACTGGGTCTGGTTTAAGTAACAACAGGGTCTGGTTTAAGTCTATTGGATTGAGTCGGGGTTAATTTTACTTGGTCATGAAGGCCACTTCACTTACATCTCGCACTTGTCCAAAATGGCAAAAATACTTTACGAGGTCATGAGATGTGATTCAAGATATAATTTCATTTACTTCCACTGTCCATTAGATATGCGTACTTTTCATTCATCATTAATAAACCGGATCCATGGTTACATCCTTATTCATATGAGTTTCTTTGGCAAGGTCCATCAAATCAACATGTTTGATGAGTCCTACTTGGATATCCTTCGTCAAAGGATCATCAATCATGTTACAATCCAAAATATAAATCACATTGACTTCTTCCTTCTCCACAATATCATGAACATAATGATATTGTTTCTCAATATGCTTTCCTTAGAATTATTTGTAAAATGGTTAAGTAAGATGATGGCTGCTTGATTATCATAATATATCTCAATTGGTCTATCCATCGAATTAATATCTAAGTCTTACAAGAACCGTCTTATTCGGACCGCATGAATAGCAGACATACTACAGTCCATGTACTTAGCTTTTTATGTGTATGCTGCTACACATCATTGTTCCTTTCTATGTCAAGAAATAGTTGCACCTCCAAAGATGAACAAAGATTCCGAAGTGGACTTCCCATCATCTATGTCTCTTTCGAAGTCAGCATTGGTGTGTAACTATGAATCTCAAGCGAGTTCGCTTTATAAACTAACTTATGGTGAATAGTACATTTTAGATAAAAAAATTCCCTCAATAGCTTTATAATGTGCTTAATTAGGCTTTTTCCCTTATGTTAGTTTGTTCCAACTCTCTCTACTCACTCCCTCATTTGGCACATTACTACTTTCACAAACTTCTCATCAGCCTTCAAAATGTTGACAAATACGATATCATTGATCACGGTATGCAGTGACAGATTCCTGAATTAACTTTAGTGGGGACACAATTTTTTTGGCTGGAAATAATTTTTATTTATTGCAAAATTGTAGCAAAAATGAAAAATTACATTGACTCAAGGTCGTAACAACTTCAAATTACAATTGCACTCGACGAGGTCTCATGTTTTGAAAATGTTGTATAACAACTTCATTGTCGATGCTATCAAAAATATCCTTCTCAATGTACACTATCAAGTTGAAATTTATCAATCGATCTCTCATTCGATTGTGTAAACAACCCTTCACAATATTCATACCAAAAAAATACTCTCTCAACTGTTGTTATAGCAACTGGAAGAACCAAAGTAAGTTTAATAAGTAAATAAACTAATGGATATACATTAGCCTTTTTTGTCTTGACCATCTTCTTTGAAAGATCTTCCAATCATTTGAGTCCAACAAACTCCTCATTAGAGCGCACATTAAATATATAAGTATAAGTCAATCTTCAAGTTTCAAAAGCTTTATAGAAGAAAAGTCTTCGGGATAAAATTGAGCAAGACGGGTCAGCTTTTACTTGTAATAAGTAGAAAAAGAATCATTAGGACACAAACAAGATATACAAAGAAGAAGCTTGGTATTCACCTCAGTGAAACGATCATTAAATTTCTAAAGTTGCATATCAATTACTGAATTGTAACGGCCACATTTCAGTCGTACGTATTTCCGTACGTACCTCTTTGATGTATTGGGCTGTAAGTTTTCTCACACTTTGATTTTTAATATATACTATCCGTAGCTCAGACTCGAGACCTGACCCCGTATTCACGATCCTCTCGGAGGTGCGATCACTTCGGTATTTCCTTTCTAATTTTTGGATGCCGAGGGGTAAAGTTGTAATAAATCATATAATTAATTTTTTACTGTTATTCCTAGAATTCAAACTGTTATTAAGTAACCTATCTTCATCACAACTAATTATGTTTAAATCCTAACTTAATAACTAATTATCTCACTTTTTCCCTAACCCGCAACCCCTCCTCGTGCATGCGGCCACTAGAGCAACCAACCCACATCCCAAGCAACTAACCCCCCATCACCCATGTGCCCTCTCAGCCCACTCTCCCACTTCCTCGCCCTAACCCACGTCGCCCCGACTTCTTGTTCTTCTTCTTCTTGTTCTTCTTCTTATTCTCATTCTTAAAAAGAAACCCAACGGGCTCTCCTTCCATCTCTAACCCAGCACCCACCCGTAGCCCTTCCTCCCTTTCCCCAACAAACCAAACACCAGTGCCTCCGATCTCCCATCTCCTCATCTCCGCCTAGTTTCGTTAGCCTCCAAGCATTTGACCTAGCAATCTAGCACCCAACCCTCCCACGACACCCCACGCACCTCCTCGCCGCCAGCGCCTGCCGGAAACATCGCCTCTGCCCTAAGCCAGTCACCGTACCCTCCTTTCGAACCAAACCATCTCGACCTCCTAGTGGCAACCTGCATCACCGTCTCCCCTATCCGACACCACGTCGTCCGAGCCACCTACACGAACCTGCCAGCTCGCCTCCTCTTCTCCCTCCAGCCCAGCGTCTCCTCGCCACACTTCCATTCCGCCCGCTCCCCAGACCTTCACCCTGATCGCCCTGACTCTCGAAACACACCCGAACAGCGAACAAATGAAACACAGCAGACAAAAAGGACACTGTTTTTTTCTGCGCTGCTTCTTGGTTGCAACAGAGTTCTTTTTCTCCTCCTTTTATTAATGCGAAAAACTAAAACAAACCAACGATCATGCCGAGAAACGAGGTAACGATCGTGCTCTGCCCATGACGAGTTCGCCACGGCTCCTACATGCACGGCACACACTAACGATTGAGGTAACGATCGTGCTCTGCCCATGACGAGTTCGCCACGGCTCCTACATTCACTGCGCACTCAAGATAGTGGCGTCGTGCGTTATTTTGAGTTAACCAAAAAACAACAAGATTATCTAACAAACTCACCCTAATCTAGTTGTTCGATGCCGAGCTTCACGTGCATGCCCTGGAACTGGACCCGTCTCAGTGCTTTTGTCAGTATATCCGCCAGTTGATTGTCGGTGTGGACGTAGTCGACGGCGATCTTGCCGCCTTCGACGCACTGCCTGATGAAATGGTAGCGCGTCTCGATATGCTTGCTCTGGTAGTGGAAAACCGGATTTTTGCAAAGTTGAATCACTGATTTGTTGTCCACGAGCAGAGTAGCTCCGCCGGCCTCCTTGTCGAGAAGATCACTAAGTAGCTGTGCGAGCCACACACCTTGGCATGCTGCAGTAGGTGCAGCAATGTACTCCGCCTTGCAAGAAGATAGGGCAACCACTTTCTGCTTCTATGATTGCCAGCTTATCGGGCTCCCTCCAAGAACGATCACCACTCCGATAGTGCTCTTTCTGTCGTCGACATCGCCGGCCATGTCGGCGTCGCTGTACCCCACGAGTTTAACTCCGGAGATGTCCTTGGCGTAGCGACATCCGTAGCTAATAGTGCCAACAATATACCTGAGTATGTGCTTGACGGCGCTCCAATGCTCGGTCGTGGGCGACTCCATGTAGCGACTGACGTAGCCGACGACGAACGCGATGTCGGGTCGTGTGTGTACAAGTAGCGTATACTCCCGATGATACTCCGGTAGAGCGTCGTATCCACGGTGGGTTTGAGCTCTCCTTGCTTAGTTTCAATCGTGGCTCCATTGGGACGTGGACCGGGTTGCAACCGGTCATGCCCGGTTTCTCGAGCACCTTGGCCGCGTACGCAGTCTTCCCCGGTATGATCTCACCGGCGCCTTGTCGCACCTCGATGCCGAGGTAATAGTTAAGCTTGCCGAGGTCGCTCATCTGGAACTTGGCCTTCATCTCCTGCTTAAAATGATCGATGGCCTTCAAATGCGCGCCCGTGACGATCAGATCATCCACGTACACACCCATCAGCAGCTTCTCATCGCCGATGCCCCGGGTGTATACTGCGTGCTCCGTTTCATTCCTGTGAAACCCAAGCGATAACAGCGTGTCATCCAACTTGGCGTTCCACGCACGAGGAGCTTGACATAGTCCGTACAAATCCTTGTGCAGCCGCAATACTTTGTGCTCGTGCCCGTCTCGAACGAATCCGGGCGGCTGCGCTACATACACTTCTTCTTCCAGATCACGTTCATGAATGCAGACTTGACGTTGAGATGGTGTAATTCCCAGCCGGCGTGCGCCGTGACCGCCAGCAGCACTCTGACGGAGTCCAGTCGAGCCACAGGAGCGAAGACTTCATCGAAGTCGATCCCCGCGTGCTGGACATAGCCCTTTGCCACGAGCCTAGCCTTGTGCTTGATCACTTCGTCGGTGCTGTTCTTCTTCAACTTGAAAACCCACTTCAGCCCAATCGACCTTTTCCTTGCAGGCAACTCCGTTAGCGTCCAAGTGTGGTTTTCGATGATCGAGGCCAGCTCGTCGAGCATCGCCTTTCGCCAGAATGCATGCGGATCAGCCTCCTGGAACGTCACTGGCTCGTCACCGGTCGTGAGCAGGAGCTCCTCTGGGTCCATCACGTGCTCACCGGTCGTGGCGTATACGTTGTTGACGGTGCGGTAGCGTCGTGGCGCCTCGTTGTTGCCGATCACGGTCGCAGGTGTTGCATTTGGCGGTGGATACACAAACTCCACGGTGTTCGGCTCAAGGGTCGGTGAGGCGCGCAACGGTGTGGGCGTGTCTGGCTCGGATGTCCGTGCACGCGATGTGGCCGGCTCGGACGCAGGTGGTGTTGCCGCTCCCCGTTGTATCGACGTGGTGGTTCCCCCGCATGCCGTCGCGATGGGCAGTGTGTACTCCACCGTGAATGAAGACGAACCCGCGTCAGAGCCATCCCAGTCCCAGCACGCTGCTTCATCGAACACGGCATCGCGTGTCACACTCACGCGCTTGCTCGTCGGGCCATACACCCGGTAAGCCTTGGACTCGATGTCGTAGCCGATCAACACCATGGGAATGCTGCAATCATCCAATTTCTTCAGGTTAGGCCGTGTTACCTTAATATGTGCGATGCCGTCGAACGTTCTGAATAAGTGCATCGTCGGCTTCTTCCCGTGCCAAGCCTCGTACGGAGTCATGCCACGCACACTCTGGGTTGGCGAGCAGTTCAGGATGAACACCACTGTGCTGACTGCTTCCCCCCAGAACGCGCCCGGCATCTTCATCGCCTTCAATAGACAACGCGCCATAGACATGACGGATTGGTTCCGTCGATCGACGACGCCGTTCTGCTGCGGGGAGTACGGCGCCGTCAGCTGCCGGTGCATGCCGCGATCGGCACCGTAGTCCCCGAACTCCACAGATGTGAACTCGCCACCTCGATCTGTGTGTAGCATGCTCCCGGTCTCCACCTCGACAGCAGCTTGGTACTTTTTGATCACGGCCGCCGCCTCATCCTTGTTTGTCAGCAAAGCGGCCCACATGTAGCGGGTTTTGTCGTCGACGAGGAGGAAGAAGTACTTCCTCCCTCCGTGTGTTGCCGGCGTGATGGGCCCGCAAAGATCACCGTGTACGAGGTCGATGTGATCCTCGGCATGATAATTCGCCATCTGCGTGAAGGGTGCGCGCCTTTGCTTGCCGACGAGACATGCATCACAGAGTTGGTCCACGTGTTCGATGTGAGGAAGTCCGTGCACCATGCCATCGTGCGTGAGCTTGCGCAGTGCCTCGAAGTTCAGATGGCCAAAACGTCCATGCCAAAGCCAAGCAGTGTCCCCTGTACTAGCTGACATGCACACCGGTTTCGTAACATTAAGGGAAATCACATACAGCCGGTTGCTAGTCCGCGTTACCTTGACGAGGAGATGTTGTCGTCGATCTCGCACATGCATGACGTCGCCTCTGATGAGCACCTCGTAGCCCACCTCATCGAGCTGTCAAAGGGAGATGATGTTGCTGCGGAGCTTGGGTATGTAGTAGACGTTGGTGAACATGTGGTGCCGGTCACCATGCGCTGTGAAAAGCACAGTGCCGCGCCCCCTGATCTCCACCACTGATCCATCACCAAACCGGACCGACCCAGTCACGCCTGCATCCAGCTCGGTGAACGCGGTGCAGTCGCCCGTCATGTGATTTGACGCCCCAGTGTCTAGGTACCACACGGCGTCCTTCACGTCATCCTCCTTACCGAGCAGGACCTCGGCGCGTTCTTCGTTGAGAAAAACAGAGCCGCCGCCGCCGCCGCGTTCTGACTCGGCGTGCGCCGCGGTGAGCGACGCAACTTCAGCCATGAGGAGTGCAGGCTCCTCATCCTCCACCTGCGTGAGGTTGGCGGCCTCATCACGTTTCTTCTTCCTGTAATCACATGCCCAGTGCCACAGTTTATCACAGTACCTGCACTTGTCCTTCTTGATGTCGCGGCCGGTACCGAATGCCCTGCCGCCGCCGTCGCGCACGACCTCCTTGCCACGCGCGTCATGCGCCTTGCCACGATGCTTGTTTGGGATGAAGCCGATACCACCGCGGCTGGAGGAGCTGTCCTGTTCGCGCCGCTGCATGCACGCGAGCCACTCCTCCTCTGACAGCAGGAGCTTGCCACTGCCATCCTCTGCCGCCTCCAGCTCGAACCGTTCCTCCGCCGCTTTGAAACGACCGGTCAAGTCATCCATCAAGAGCGTGTTCAGGTCGAGCAGGCTCTCCACGGACATGACCAGCTGCGAGTACCGCTTGGGAATAACGCGTAGGAACTTCTGCATGACTTGCTTCTCCTTGATCTCATCACCGAGGTCAGAGTGCTTGCTAACAATGCCAGTTAGACGTAAAGACAACTCATCGATCGACTCACCGGGTTTATACTTCAGCTCCTCGAACTCGGTCCTCAGCGTCTGAGCTTTGGCGTCGTGCACACGTTCAGACCCCATGCGCAGGGTCTTGATTGTATCCCACGCCTCCTTTGCCGTGGGCTTTACCGCCAGAGTTGCGATCATCTCCGACGGCACGGCGCGGAGGATGGCCTCCATCGCCATGCGGTCGTTGCGATAGCCAGCGTCATCGGTGACAGCCTCTACGCCCTCGACTACCCATCACAGGCCACTCGCCTACAGGATGACCCTCATCAAGAGGACCCAGTCGCTGTAGTTCGATCGTGTCAGGATGGGGTACGTCATTGTCCCGAACGGCTCCTTCATCACCTGTGCTAATGCAAGCTCGCACCCATGGCCGCTTGCCGCTGGATTGGTGGGGATCCATTCCATCGCGAGGTGCCGATGAACTCGAACCGGGCTCTGATACCAGTTGATCGCCCTGACTCTCGAAACACACCTGAACAGCGAACAAATGAAACACATCACACAAAAGGACACTCTTTGATCACCCTGACTCTCGAAACACACTCGAACAGTGAACAAATGAAACACATCACACAAAAAGGACACTCTGTTTTTTTCTGTGCTGCTTCTTGGTTGCAACAGAGTTCTTTTTCTCCTCCTTTTATTAATGCGAAAAACTAAAACAAACTAACGATCGTGCTGAGAAACGAGGTAACGATCGTGCTCTGCCCATGACGAGTTCGCCACGGCTCCTACATGCACTGCGCACACTAACGATCGTGCCGAGAAATGAGGTAACAATCGTGCTCTGCCTATGACGATCGTGCGTTATTTTGAGTTAACCAAAAACAACAAGATTATCTAACACACCCTCCTCCCCTCGACCACCGCCCCGACCCAGCCACATCGCTAGCCTCCGACCACTGAACACCAACCGCCGCATCTCCCCCGACTCAACCCCAGACATCGCCGTCGACCTGCGCTCCTCAAAGCCCCCAGCATCGCCCCATATCTCCGACTCTCCGAGAGTTCTTCTCCCTCCGAGCTCACAGCTCACCTCCGAGATTCATCCCCTCAAACTGGTCGCCGCCAACATCTTCACGTTCTTGCCACCAACCTCCGAACCTCAGCGCCTCAAGCCCAAGACTCTGACGTCGCCAACGTCGACCAAGCCCCCGCCCTGGCGACCGCACAACCCTCAGCCCTGCTCCGACTTCCTCCCACACCCCTGCGCCTCAACCCACCAAGCAGCCTCCAGCCCGCTCCGACTCCACCTCACCTTGACCACCCTTCACCTCCGCAACCCAGCACCATCACCCACGACGAGCCACCGCCACGACACCCTCTTGACTCCACAGCCCGCCAAGGACCGCCGACCATCGCTTCCACCGCCGTCGGTGCAGTCGTCGCCCAGCGAGCACCCCAACCTCTGCACTCTCCAACCAAGCTCCGGCGCCACCTTCCCTTCGACGGCGATGACACCCCTCACCCACTTCTTAGCCCACCTGCTGTAGGATCCTGCCAAAACAGAGTTAGGATCGATAATATGAAGTTTAGACTTACGCTTGCGTATGCGGCACGGTAGTCTACAAACTTCGCCTTCGGATTCGTCACGACGGATCGAGTCTTCTCACGAACGGAGTAAGACTACTAAATCCACAATCTAAATCTCTACTTTAGATTAAGAACTTGGATAAAGAGGGAGAGGAAGTATTTCGGCATAGCTTCGCTAGAATGAAGATGCATGCATGAAAGCCATGCAAAAGTGTAAGGAAAATGGCTAACCCTTGGGTCTTATTTATAGCCCCCAAGGTAGTTATTTTAGGATAAATTGTTCCTTTGGAACAATTTAACTAAGGTGTACCATCGTACATGGCATATTATAAGCTTAAGTTGTACCATATGCATGGTACAGTATAAGCTTAAGATATTACCCCTTTATTAGCCATATGTCGCATGCACTTATGCACATATAATGCGACTTTCCCATCAATCTAGAGATCCTCTCCGCAAGGGAACATATTCCCTTTGCGTACGACTTCGTGTACGCGACGTTCGAGGTCCGTATTCCCTCGTACATCCCCTACAAGGGTGTACTAACGTCTTCCATATCCAACATCTCCCACTCACACTTGAGGGGATTGTAAGAGAACGTCTTTCTCTTAGTTCTTTCATCTATCATACCGAGAAATAGACCGTGCGACCGTCATGCGCGTAGAGTCTGTTGTTGTGCACTTGTTAGAGATACACAACGACCTCGAAGGTGCAAAGTTGAGTAGTTCAACGCATGCTTTACCCTAGATTATTTCTTCACATTTCTTATACTTTATATTCAACAATTGAATCCCATCTGGATTACAATTGGCTGGCCAGCTTTGAATCATTAAAGTCCAAATGCGAATATGAAATCAATCTTCCTCTTCTTGCGAACCTTCTGATCTTGACTAGACTCGCTTTTCTAACGTGCCCCGCCGAGCCGAATTATCATAGCCCATAAGTAACACGTTAAGATAGCGATCATCTTGTCAAATTTAAAGGAACCAATTGGAGTCCTTGAGGGTAAGAGTTAAGACCCGTATGGCCTTTGAGTCTCACATAATAGCAAACACTATTGCTACTAACTCAGTGGTCGAAATGCATACGTGGTATGAACACGTATTACAACATCACTCCTTTCCCAGGGAGAGTATGTCTTAATGATGTTGTACGGATGAAAAGATCAGACACCACAGTGCCTATCTTTTTTGAGTCCCCTTACTACTCGTGAAATATTCACGGACTCTCATCCTGCATAAGACAGATAGGATTTAAAAATCCTTTGAGATCCTTTTTAAATATCCTTGTGATACAGATCTCAGATCTTTTGTAAGCATCCATATGATGCAGATCTTTCATTCGACTATCTTGTCTAAGTCATGACTCTAAATCATTCGTCTAATGATTTTGACTTTAAACTAGTCTCATCTCTATCTTATCCATCTGATAAGATAAGGCGGTTGCTCATGTGAGAGAGCCAACCTTAATCTGTCCGACATACACACAATTCAGCTGAGATTTCAAAAATGTACACAAACATTTCTTAAGAAATTCATATTTAATTTTGATCATTTCTTAGACATGGGAATATATATTGGTACAACTCAGCTCATACGCAATCCTTGGGATGATAAGTGTTTATAAAACACATTTCTGGGGATCGCTTTCGTAAGCTGATCCTCTATCATCTCATGCGTAGATATGTACCTTATGTCTACCTTCTTGGTTTTATCATAGTCTTTTGCAAATCTGCAGTTCCTTTAAGATACTGTATTATCCTCTTAACCGCTTTCCAGTGTTCTTGCCCTGGGTTGGATTGGTAACGACTTACCATTCCAACGGCAAAACAGATGTCCGGTCTTGTATGCATCATAGCGTACATAAGACTATCAACTGCACTGGAATATGGAACTTTTTCCATAATTTCCTTTCCCTTTTGGTTCTTAGGACATGATTTCAGATATAAATTATCGCATCTGCTTATAGGAGTATCAATTGGACTTGCAGTCCTACATATTAAACCGTTCTAGAACCTTCTTTAAATAAGTCTCTTGTGAAAGAGAAAGAAGTTTCTTCGAACGATTCCTTGAAATCTTAATTCCAAGGATATATGTGGCTTCCCCATGTCTTTCATCTCAAAACTGATGAAAGTCAAGCCTTGATATCCATCACAAAGCCCTTGTCATTTCTGGTTATTAAAATGTCATCTACATATAGAGACATAATAACATGCTTGCTTTTAATCCTCTTGATATATACGTAGTTATCTTCATCAAGTATGGAAAATCCATTTGATAAGACAACTTCTTGAAATCGTATATACCATTGCCTCGAGGATTATTTAAGACCATATATGGGCTTACGAAGTTTACAAACCTTATGTTCGTTTCCTTCTTTTACAAACCCTGTTGGTTGTTCCATATAGATCTCCTCGTCCAATTCTCCATTGAGAAAGGCAGTCTTTACATACATCTGATGTAATTCGAGGTATAAGCAAGCTACCATTGCCAGAATCAGGCGAATCGAGGTAAAACGCATAACAGGTGAGAAGGTCTCTTCGTAGTCTATCCCTTCCTGTTGCGTAAAACCTTTCGCAATAAGGCGAGCTTTATATCTATCTATAGAGCCATCAGCCGTATGCTTGATCTTGAGAACCCATTTGTTCCCAATTGCTCTATGTCCTCTGGGTAAGTTAACTAAGTCCCAGACTTGGTTAACTTTCATGGATTTCAATTCCTCCTTCATCGCTTCAATCCATTTGTCTTTTGCAGGGCATGATACGGCGTCGTATTTGAGATTCTTCAAGTCCTTGTTGACTTGAGTTTAGATCAATTCTAATATCACTCCCACTTGGAATGTCGTTAGAATTGCTCCCACTTGGATCATTATTCCCGTATGGAATATGATAATCGTCATTCGTATAATCCATTGGTGAAGGTTGAAACGTATTTTCGTTTTCACCAAGAATTTCTCCCACTCGAATGAAGTAATCCTTCTTGACCATAAATCTCAAATAGAGATAAGTCCTGACTTATCTCGCCCTGTCTTGGAAACTCATTTTCCAAGAAAGTGACATCCCTCGACTCAAACTCAATTAGCCCACCATTGTCTTCCTGACTAACGAAAAAAACATAACCTTTGGAGTTTTCTGAGTATCGTATAAAGATACATTTCCGCCCCCATGGCCCAAGTTTGCCATACTTATGGGAGGAAATATGTGCGTAGGATGCACAACCCCAAGGTTTCAAAATGTTTAAGTCAGGAGACCTTTGGTTCCACAACTCATAAGGAGTGGAGCTAACTGATTTCGAGGGTACGCGGTTCAAAATGAAAGCGGCCGCCAATAATGCATCACCCCAAAAGGTGATTGGCAAGTTAGCTTGCGCCATCAATGAACGGACCATTTTTCATTAAAGTCCTATACCTCCTTTCTGCAACACCAATTTGTTGAGGAGTATAAGGCATAGATACCTGATGTACTATGCCTTTTTCATCACAAAAGTTCCTTTAAACTTGTTGATTGATATTCACCGCCCCTATCGGTTCGCACGACCTTAATCTTGCGATCTAATTGATTCTCCACTAAACTCATATAGTTTTTAAAGCAGGTTTAGTGCTTTCACTTTTGTGGGATATCAAATAGATATGACCGAATCGGGTGAAATCATCAATAAAAGTGATGAAAAATAGGACTTCCCGCATCTTGCCTTGACATTCATCGGACCACATATGTCCGAATGGATAAGCTGTAATGGAACCTCGGCCCTTGTGCCGGTTCCAAACGGCTTGCGACAAGATTTCCTCACAAGGCAATGTTCGCAGGTCGACATTTCAACCTTTGAAACATTGGATAGAAGGCCACGTTTGGCAAGTCTATCTATACGCATTGGTCCAATATGACCAAGCCTTGCATGCCAACAAATTATATTAGACTCATTAGTCAAAGAATTTGTCACAAGGAAATTTTCATTACATGAGGAAATACATTGTACTTATTACAATAAATCCTTTGAAATACAAACCCAGTACCAATAAAGGAATTATTACAAAATAGGTCCATATTACAATCATGAAGGAACCAACTATAACCAAGACCCATTAAATTGACCACAATATTAATATTCCTTTGAATATATGGAATGAAGAGAACATCATAAAGTAGGAGAGTGTGGCCGTTGTCCAAGTCTAGCTTGCAATTCCCAACGCCTTTCTCTACAACACGTGTGTTGTTTCCTACATTGATCCACTTCATTCCTTGGGGTATCCGGTGATACTCCATGAAGGACCGTCTGTCCTTTGCTATGTGGTCGGTGGCACCTCGTCACTTCCACTCGTACACGAACGAGCATAGTGACCAAGTTTGTTGCACTTGAAGCACTTGATCATTTTCAAGTCTTTCTTCTTGTGCCATTTCTTGTGCCCACCCTTATGTTTAGGTTCCTTGGTAGACTCAGGTTGCTTATTACGTTCATTAGAAGACTTCGAACGATCTTTACGTTTCTTTCCCCCGTGTGAGGAACTAGCAACCATGTGCACTTCTGCACTTGGCTTGGCAGCCGCAAGCCGCTCTTCCTCTAATTCGAGGTGCTTGGAAACATCGCTGAAGGTCTTGATGCTCTCATTGTGAGTGAGATGCATCTTCATTTGATCCCACCCATTTGGTAGGGAACGTATGACTGCTTGGATTTGTTGCTCATCAGTGAGCACATGACCTGCGTCCTTTAACTCCGAGATAAGGTTCGCCATATGTCGCAGATGTTTCCCCATGGAATGATCTGGACGTTTCTTATATGTATCGAACCTTATAGTTAAGGCGCGAAGTTTGGACACCGATGTGCCACCGAACTTCTCCTCTAGCTTGGACCATATGTCCATGGCTAGGTCATGTTCTCGGAAGATGCGCATTATGTCATCAGCCATACTGCTTAATAACGTAATGCGCGCTATCTTATTCTTCCGAGACCAAGCATCAAAAGCTTCCTTGTCTCGTCTGTGTTGGGCCGTAGTGCCCAACTCGGGTTCAATCATTACGTTCTTTAGAGTTTCGAGCACTTCTTGCTCCTCTAAAACGTATTGTATCTTAATGGACCAAAGTTTGTAATTATCGCCGTTGAGTTTTTCACCTTTGTTTAACTCAGCGACGATATTCTTTGAAGCGGAAGACATTTTACTTTTAAAATGCTGCAAAAGACAGAAAACCGAAGGTTCGATCAAAACATTGCATAAAAATTCTTAAAATATAACTCCCACTTGAAATGATAATAGAGTATCCCATTTGGATAGTTCTAAAAATTCAAATCCCACTTGGAATTATATTATATTTGATAAGTTACTTTCGAAAAATATTGAAGATGTTGTTCTAGAATCGAAAAGGTCTCTATGATTCCAATCACCATCTAGAACAACCTTCAATATTCCCCCATCACTTATCAAACAATAGTACTCTTATAGTACTAGCAGCGGAAAACGAGTTTGAAAACGTATTTTTCAGATATAATTCCCACTTGAAATGATAATAGAATATCCCATATGGATAGTTCTAAAATCAACTCCCACTTGGAATGATATTCATAATTTGATAAGTTACTTTCGAAAAATATTGAAGATGTTACTCTAGAATCGGAAAGGTCACTATGTTTCCAATCACCATCTAGAGTAACTTTCAATATTTCTCCCTCACTTTATCAAATGTTAGTACTCTTATAGTACTTCGCAGCGGAAAAGCGTTTTTGAAAACGTATTTTTCAAAACGAATTTAAAATACATTGGCTAATCTCCGTAGAGTAGAGCACAACGTCATGAGTTCATTGGCTAATCCCCGTAGAGTAGAGCACAATGACATGGCTAATCTCGCATGAAGTAGAGCATTACGGCTAATCTTCAAGGAGTAGAGCATAATTTCAAAAATACATTGGCTAACATGTGTATATATATATATAGGTGTGTGTGTGTGTTAACATGTAGTTTAAACATAAACAGAATGTATAGTTAAAAGTATATATAGTCATGTGTGTTAGGTTTAAAAATATCTGCTTAAGTTTAAAGTTCTCAGTTCAATAAGGATATCTATGACGCAGATATATTGCGCCTCGCCTGGACATTCAGGAACACTTCATTCAGGCAAGTATTTATCACTTACAAATTTTAAAATATCAAATGTATTGTCTTTTAATAACATACATGAAATGCTCTCATTGCTTGTTGTGACTTTAATTGTGGATTGTTCACCCTTATTGAAATGTGTTATTGGGACTTCGGGCATTTACGGACTATTGGGCCTTCAGGCAGTTACAGACTACTGGGCCTTCGGGCAATTACGGACTATTGGGTCCTCGGGCATTTATGGAATGTTGGCCATACGACAACAGTAAACTATACGGTTACACTTATCGACACTTCTGGGTGGGGTAGTCCACTGCAGTAGAGGTTGGAATGCTAAATTTCATCCATGGGTGAACTTGACCGACACCTGGCCGGGTCGGGAGTATTGAACCACGGGTAGCTCCCGTTGGTTTGGGTGTAATTGTAGTCTCTTCCGCCTCAGGCATTGGGCTTGACTCTAGATTAAGTACTGATTGATACTCTCATTTTACTTCTGCTGCTGCTATCATAAACTGTATAAACTGCTAGCTAAGCTTTTTCCATGTTTTGCCATGCTTATTACTTTGCACATTACACTTGCCATGCTCCCTGTTTTGCACACTACACTTGTTATGTTCACTACTCTGTATACAACACTTGCCATGCTCACTGCTTTGCACACTACACTTTGCCCACTCACTGCTTTACACACTACACATTGCATTGTCATTACTTTGTACACCACACCTGCTATACTTGTACGTTTCTTACGTTGCCATGCTTTAATTATTGTAATCATATTATGTCACTCACCTTGCCATGAAAATGATTTTGAAAACCTTGCCGAGGATCAACTTTCTTAACATTTTTAACTTGCCGAGCGACCCTCGCTGACATATATTTCCCTGTTGTTTACCTTATGACATATACGTCAAGTTCTGAGACAGATTTTGCAGAGGAACATATCCTGAGGCTGAGCTAGTTGACCAGGAGTACCAAGACGCCGAGATCCACTGCTGAGGAACGACGGGTTTTCACAGCGCTGAAATAAGACTATTGATATTATTGTTGTATTTTATTCAGGTGTTCTTCCACCTTGTGTAACTGTCTGTAATGGCCATGCTAGGCCTTAATTCTTTTGTGGACATGTAATCTGGATGTTGAAGTGTAATGATGACATTCTTTATTGTTCTGATATTCGCAAGCAAGAACATGCCAAGCTAATACACAGACGCTTATTGTGCTCAAGTCAAAGAAGGAAGAAAAGATAAAGTACTCCTTCCTTGCTTTAAGCACATGCGGACCCGCTCGTATCCTCGCTCCAAAGTATAATGCGAAGCGGGGCGTGACATGAATAAAACAACTCAACACGAAAATGATACAAATTTGTCACTTCTTGAACTTTACGCATTAACCTCCCTCGAGCTATAAACATATCATCCATGTTAGAAACATCAATTTTGTTTTTTCACAATAAGAAGAACATTCAACAAAAAATGTCTCTCATCCTTCATCTTACATCTTTTGTAACATTTGATTACATATTTTCTCCAAAGTCATATCATTATCTTGATCCTCATTTGTAATGCTTTTGGCAAATCATTTGTGATTCCTAATATGGCTTTCATCAAACAGAGAGTAAAAATAAAATCAAATGATTGTATCATACAAAACAAATTATTTGCTTCATATTTTTACTAAGAACTCGACCCATCATCTGCAATCATCTCAAGAAGTTCAACTGTAGATGAGAACATAGTTATCATACTGAGTAGAGAATCGTAATGAGAGCTCCAATGTGTATCTGAAGAATGCTTAAGTATGGTTTCCTGATTTAAGCCTTTTCCAGTAGAGATCTCACCATTGTCAATAGCTTCAATAATCTTAGCTGCTAGTAATTAATGAACCATATCACAATGTTCAGATGAACCTTCAACAACATTGACACTAGCAATTGTAAGGAATATAATTGCAACTTGAGTATGTTTTTTGGCTATCGCTACAAGAGCAAGTTGAAGTTGAAGAACAAAAAAATGAATATAAGAGGGCATATGTGTTCTCATTTAAAATAAACGTTTTAATCTATTGAACTCTCATTGCATATTACTAGTTCTATCATAACCTTGACCATGCAATCTACAAATACTCAACCCATGTCTAGAAATTAAGCGATCAATTGCATCTTTAAGTGAGAATGCCGTTGTACTTGTAACATGTTCAAGACACACAAAATACTCTGCAAGACAACCAATTTTATTCAGAAAACACAACACAATAGCCATCTGCTTCTTCATCGAGATATCATGAGATTCATCAACTAAAATAAAAAAACACATCACCTATATCTTTCATGATGATATTTATAGTTTCAACAACAAAATCATTTATAAAATCATTTTGAATACTATGTAATGGTAATGTAAAATTTTCAAGAGCATTCTTCAATGTCATAGAATTTATATCATCATTACGTTGTGCTAGAAACTTCAAAAGCTCAAAAAAGTTACCTTGATTTCTTGAATTATCCGATTCCTTATCACCACAGAATGCAAGCCCTTGTTGTAAAAGAAACCGAACACAATCAATTGATGTAATCAATCGCATTAGATATTCCCTTCGAGCTTGATCGGTTTGCTTTATGAAAGCATATTCAATATGTTGTTTCTGATTCCTTAGAGCTTCAAACTTGTTCAAAGCTTGGTAATGAGCACTATTAGGACCTCCGACAAGAGAATGAAATTTATCTTTTTTTTCAATTTCTAAATCTCTGACCAACAAAATGATCACCACCTAATTAATCTCCGGTATTTGGTATAAATAGATAGCAACAAAGATAAAGAGCCACATCTTTTGTCTCACCATACTCCAACCAATTAGCACATTAAGAATACCAAGCACAGTCGAAACACATTTCTTTTCCCACAATTAGGTAGATGGAAAATTAATAAGGTTCGATTGACAAAGCACTTTTGCTTTATATGCTCTTCGTACACTAAATAAGGTTGAAGCTCTATAGATGATATAAGGTTGACAATTGGAACTTACAATTAATAAGGTTCAGATGATAATCTGAAATTAGAACTCTTTTTTCAGGATCTGCCTCAAGCTTTATATGGTCAACTTCTTCTCTGCTTGATTTCACATTGTCATTATTTTTCCTTGCCGCCTCAAGATTTAGAGGGTCAAATTCTTCTTTACTTGATTTCGTGTTGTCAATATTTCTCCCAGTTGGAGTTGGTGACTCTAAATTATTTTTAAAGAACATATGCATCGCTATTTGACAAAATAAATTTATTGAAGTTTATTTGCCAACTTGCCAAATTATGGAAAAAACAAATTAACAAAGCCAAGTGATGAATGAAGCTTAAACAAGAAAAACAAATTAAAAAAGCAAACAAAACAAAATCACAACCATAAATCAGAACAAAGCTTCGGGCCTCACTTATACGGCGATGAGACGATGGGTGTTGGATGACGGCTATGGGCTATGGCGGATAAACAAAAAACAAAGCTTCGGGCCTCGATAGTTCGTTTCAGTAAATCGAAGAGGAAGATCCCTAAAATTGCATGAGAAAGTCAATCCCAGAAATTCAAAGGACTTACATGTTAAGGAGCAAGTAGACGACCGTTCATCAAATTTGTCCAAAATCTTAAACAAAATAGATGCACATGAAAAAATTTCAAGACAAGATTCAATTGCACCTACATGCAACACCGACATGTTCTCCTGCTCCGAGTCTACGACACCCAAGGACAGATCGAAACCAAATCAAAACCACCGTTCATTTCCAAAACCTAGAAAAAATATATACAAACACATGTATTTGCATTTCAGGGGGCAAAAATTTTAGGGGGCAAAAAACAGTTGCCGTTGGGATTCTAACCCAGGTTGTCAGCCTTAGCTCATGCTATCTTACCACGAAGCCAACTCGTAGGCATTGTTGTTATTAATAAATTATGTATAAATATCAATTTCATCATGATAATCTTTTATCAAAGGGTATAAAAGTGAATTTATTCTCAATTTCTAGGGTGGGCAGCCCTGGCTCCCATGTAGATCCGTCCCTGACTGTATGATGCACTAAAGCTGGCTAAATAGTTGCAACCTGCTGCCAAAAGAACTATACAGATGACATTGTAAGGACCGTCTACCTTGCAATACTAAACAACACACACTAAGGGGGGGTGTGTGAATAGTGTATTGGCAATAATTGTAATTAAAAATTAAACTTGCAAATGCGGAATTATAAGTGCAAGAGGAGATTAATCTACACAATTAGGCAAATGCAAACACAAAGAGTTTTACCCAGGTTCCCTAACTTGGATAAATCTAGCCACACCAATATTCACTATTATCCTACACAAGTTCGTCAATACAATCCCTACACAAGGAATTCCCTACATAAGGGATTTTGTCCTACACAAGGACACACCAAACCCTACACAAAGGTTAGTCCAACACAAGAACGAAAAACTCCTATAAAGGGAGAAGCTAACTCTCACAAAGAGAGTTAGGGTTTCAAGTAAAAGATGAAACAAATAGACTCTTATCTATGCCTTGATGAGATGAACTTACTCAATGATGTATGCAAAGCATGGAAGAGGATCTCCATGTATTGAGATGTGCTTTGATTGCACTTGGAGGATTTCCCTTGAGCTAGCTTTAATGCATGAAGAGGATTAAGGCTCAAATGAGGGAAATGAGAGAAATATGAGTGGCTTATTAATTCTCTAAGATATTCAATGTTAACCAAGGGTTCTAATAGAACCAACCCATCTCCTATATATATGAAGCCAAGAAAACCGCTAAAACCAAGCAAAAAGCCAAACAAAGGATTCAGTAATGGCTAGATTTTGGCTAAAAACGTCTTAGACATGCGACTACTGAAGAAGGATCATGCGCTTGGTCGAACGGATAGATTATCCCAACGGCTATAATCTAAGCCACGACAAGTGAATGTAGAAAACTACACAGGTGCCTGTACCACTGTGCATGCACTTGTTAGGGCTTCATTAGGTGATTGCTACACAGGATGGATTTAAGCCGAGAAAAGACAACTTACGCACTTATGCAATCAGGCGACTGAGGAATAACGGGCTGATTGACAGGCGCATGACCAATGTACTTCAGTCAGTTGTCACACATGATGGATATGAGCTCAAAATGATAAGTTACATATATTGGTACACTAGGCGATTGATGAACACTGTTCAGACGCCTGTTGGTTGACAGGGGTTTGTCCTTTGAACTTCAGTCGCCTGTACCAAATGCTCAAGTATAGAGTCAAGAAATTGACTTGAGCTTGTGCAGAACAACCATCTTTCTAAGGATGGCCAGACGCTTGGTGAACACCAGTCGCCTGTCATGCCTTCAACATGCGCCTGTTGGAAGTCCAGAAACTCAAATTGAGTTTTTGGCATAGGAACCTATTGGATTTGACTTCTATAAAGATCCTAAGGTTCACTAAGATGGTAAATGAATATGCATGAACGAGTAACCATCTAATCAAGGTATTACAAAGTCCTAGACTCAAAAAGAGAAAAGCAAGTAATAAAGTATTACATGGATTAAAATTTTCTTTTCATAGAGTCTAGTCTTCAAGCTCTTGATGCCTTGATTCTCCCCATCAGCTTCCAAGCTTTGGCACCTCTTGATGATCTTACTTTCATCAAGTTCCAAGCTTTGACAATGCTCCTCTTGGTGTCATCTTTTCACCAAGCTTTTAGTCTCCAAAATGCTATTCTTCAATTGTTAAACATAAGATTAAAACATTGAGAGTCATTAGCAACAACATAATATTGTGATCACCATCAAAACTATATTGGTTTAAAAAGCCAATACCTAACATTCTCACCCTTTTTGATGATGACACATGTTACGACCTAAAGATCGTAGGGGTCCCACCCGAATCCACCCACATGATCCACGGACTCTCCGCTTCATAAAAGGGTCGCCACCCCGAAAATCCGGGGCAATATGGAGACGGGCGCGCCTTGTAGCGTTCCCCGACCCGGTTGAGGCGAACAACCACAGCCGCTCGACCCACCGGGGGTAGCGCGCTTGGGGATGCTTGAGTAGCTAAGCCGGGCCTACTAACAGGCACGGACGTATCCTTCCGCACAGGCGGACCATGGCTCATGACCGATCGGTACGACCCGCCCGATTCCCATGAACCGCGGCGCCTAGAATGATACGGCCTGACCTTTAGTTCGTCACCAACGACAAACGACCTAGGATAAGGACACGACTGACACATACGTCACCCGACCGACTGACGGTTAGCGCTTTCGGCCCTGACATCCCGACAAAAGCACCCCTTGGCCGTTGCGCCGCCTGACAAAAGCAGGTCAGGAACTCCTGTTCCCGACGTCCTTGTCCGAAGCTTCCGCTGACACCCGAGCCAGCTCAGCACGCCTAGTCATCACCCGTCAGGTATAAATACCCCCTCTCCTCTTACGGAAAGAGGGTTGGAAAATTCTCTCTTAATCTATAATTCACACACGAGAACAAGGGTCATCCATATCTTTGTTCTCCCACCCATAGCTCGCCACGTGCGGTCGACACACCGTTAGTCCGGCCGGCGTGTCTAGCCCCCCATTTTAAGCCATATTACTGACTTAGGCATCGGAGGGGCTAAGGGTTTAACCCCAACCCTGCCCTTCTGACGAGTTGTTCGTGCTGCAGGAGAGCTCGCCCCTGGACCAAAGTCAGCGTCAGCCCCCTGCCGTCCAACCCTCCTCAGCTACATCCGGCGAGATTCGACCCCGTGAGCGCCACCGGCAACAGATCCAACTTCTTCACCCCACTAATCACTTGTAAAACAGCCTACCTAAACCTTCTTCTCCATATAACCATCATGCCCTTGGTTCCCCATAATACAAATTCATTGTACGCGAGTTCCACCTCGTAACAATTGGCGCCGTCTGTGGGAACGAAGGGTCACACCCATGTTAGACTCCATGCCGATCTCGCGGAACCCTGACCACGGCAAAGATCTCGTGGGTCAGGAACCGCTCTCCCTACAAATCACCCCGGCGTCCGACCCCCTTCTGGGGACGGGCACCGAAACTGAACCTACTTCAGCCCACGCCGTCCTGAAGAGCTTCGAGGCCGTCACTCAGGCCAGGGGAGGCTATCAGACGGCTGGAACAGAGCCTCCGCCTGGCCCCTCAGAGCCCCAGAACGTGAGGCGGAACCTCCACCTTCAGTTCAAGGAGGAGGGGAAGAACAGGGGGCTCGCTGAGGAGATTGCGGCCCAGCAAAGGCTCCTGGAAGAGGAGATGGAAGTCGCACGGCGGTGGAGGCGCCTGGGGGAGGCGGCCGCCGCGCAAAGGTGTTTGGACGAAGCAGCCGAGACCGCCCGAAGGGCCTACCAGGACGAAGAGGCCGCTCGCCGCCAACTCCGCTTCATCGTCGCAGAGCGCGAGAGGCTAAGGAGAGAAAACAGGAGCGACCGAGAAATCCTTGACGAGACGGCGACGGGCCGGCGACTCGGGGACGTGTGGGACCCGTTGCTGAACAGGTCCCCACCCGGAGGAGACAGCCCGCATCGCCTGCACCACCCCTCCGATTCCCTGCATGAGGAAGCCGTTTGTCGACAACTACGCTTCCTCACCGCCGAGCGCGAAAGGCTCCTTCGGGAGAATCAAGAACGGATGGAGGCCCGAGGAGAGCTGGCCGGGAGGCGCTGGCGCTGGGAGAACCGTAGCCCGTAACCCGTCGAATCCTCGGCCCAAGGAAGGAGCCCCGCCAGAAGACCGTCGGGCTACTCCCCGGGGACGGAGGACCGTCGGCGGCCGAGGCGCGACCGAAGCCAGACCCCCGAATGGCGGAGAGGGGATGCGCCGGATCGCCCAACCTACCCGGAGGAGGCCGCACCACTTGCACGGTGGATCACATCCGCCCCAAGGCCCATAAGGTTCAAACCCCCTCACTTGGCCACATACAATGGGAGAGGCGACCCCCTCACGCACGTGCAGCAATACCGGGGGGCGATGGAGGCGCAGGACGTGGATGAGGCGTTCCTATGCCGACATTTCTCCCAAAGCCTGAGGGACACCGCGTTGGACTGGTACTTTGGCTTGCCCGCGAGGTCCGTCGGGAGCTTTGGCGAACTATCCCACAAGTTCTGCCAAGAGTTCCGGGCCGGGCGGACGAAAAAGAAGCCCTTAGACTATCTCAGCACGATAGTCCAAGGGGAGGGAGAGACAACGGGTAGATACCTCCGCCGCTTTCAGGAGGAGAGATGGGCGGTGGTGACATGCGGCGATGAGGTGCTTATGCTGGCCTTCAAAACGGGGTTGCGGACTTGGAGCCTCCACAAATCCCTGCTCCGGGATCCGCCAACCGACTATGAGGCATTGGTTGCTATGGTGGAGAGGCACGCATTGGCCGAGGAGACTCTCGGTGCCAAGGCCTTATTCCCCCCGGCGAAACCCTCCCAAGGCGAACCCCGGTCACACCCACGGTCGAGGCAGGAAGAGGGGCACCGTGGTCGCGACCAGCTGGCCCGACCAAGGTGGGAACCGCTCGGGCCTCGCCCGTAAGATCGACCTGGCCCGACGCGCGAGTTCGCTCCGGCCCAAGGGCTCCCTCGAGTCGTCCCGAGACAAGAAGGCCCCCTACGGGTGCATTACACGCAACTCAATGCTCCCCTGATCGAGGTGATGGCCGCGGCTACACGAGCCGGACTGCTGTCGGAGCCGCCCCGAGAAATGAAGTCGGACCCAGCTCGGAGAGATTTTAAGAAATACTACCGATAACACCGGGACCACGGCCACGACACCGACGACTGCTTCACCCTCAAAAGGGAAATCGAGCGGCTGATCCAGGCGGGCCACCTGGGGGACTTCGTCGGAGGCCGGAGACCGGATCGAGAAGATGGAAACCACCGAAGGGCACGGAGGGCGGACCCTCCTGCAAACGGCGAGCGGGAAGAGCCTCACCCCCCGAAACCCGTCATGCGCATAAACACGATATGCGGCGGGCCATCTTCAGGAGGGGCATCGTCGTCAAGCAAAAAGGCGTATGCGAGGCAAGTGATGACGGCGGGTCTTGGAGGGGACCGGAGAGGGAGAAGGATGGCCTACCCTCCCATCACTTTCAGCGACGAGGATCTGAAGGGGGTCGAGCAGCCCCACGACGACGCCATCGTCATCGAGGCCCAGATTGGGACGGCCATCGTCAGCCGCCTCCTGATCGACACAGGGAGCTCCTGCGACATCCTGTTCATGTCCACCATCGAAAAGATGGGGTTAAGGCCGGCGGACCTGAGACCCTGTACCGGACCCCTCGTCGGATTCACCGGTCACTCGACCCCCATCATGGGAGTGATCACGTTGCCGATAACCCTCGGAGAAGAGCCACAAGTCGTCACTCGAATGACGCTGTTCGTTGTGGTCGACATTACGTCGGCATACAATGGGATCATAGGACGACCTTACATGGCGGCCATCGGAGCGCTCCCCAGCCTTCTCCACCAGATGGTCAAGTTCCAAACCCCCCGGGGGGTAGGGATCGTACGGGGAAGCCAGAAGCTGTCTAGGAGCTGCTACGTGGGGTCGACCAAGCACAAGGGACCGGAGATGAACCTGAAGATCGACTCACCCGGGTGGAGTTATGACCCCTACCATCCAGAGTTAGCTCCAGCCGATGCCACCGCAAAGAGGAACAGGACCGGCCGCGCCCCCCCAGAGCCCCCCCTGAGAAGGACTGGCTAATCACTCCAAGGAACGTGGAGCGCCGATCATGGTATAGCCGGGAACTATAAGTCATGAATGAAATATCTTGTTCCCTTTCTTATCTTCGAATTTCGCCTCTTCTACATGAAAATTTCAGTTCAAACCTCTCAAAGACTCCGGGGCAGGACCAATCCTCGCCACCCAAACCGGAGAGGGGCACGGGCCGAGCTACGCACTCGCTCCCCCCCCAAGAAGACCTCCGGGGCAAGTTCACTGAGCTTGGCCACCCAAACCGGAGCGCCATATACGGGGTAGGCGACGGCCCAATACCCGTCTGACTATAGAGGCTGCGGGGAGGCGACGGCCCAATACCCGCCCTCTCAAAGACTCCGGGGCAGGACCAATCCTCGCCACCCAAACCGGAGAGGGGCACAGGTCGAGCTGCGCACTCGCTCCCCACCCAAGAAGACCTCAGGGGCAAGTTCACTGAGCTTGGCCACCCAAACCGGAGCACCATATGCGGGGTAGGCGACGGTCCAATACCCGTCCGACTATAGAGGCTGCGGGGAGGCGACGGCCTAATACCCGCCCTCTCAAAGACTCCGGGGCAGGACCAATCCTCGCCACCCAAACCGGAGAGGGGCACGGGCCGAGCTGCGCACTCGCTCCCCCAAGAAGACCTCCGGGCAAGTTCAATGAGCTTGGCCACCCAAACCGGAGCGCCATATGCGGGGTAGGCGACGGCCCAATACCCGTCCGACTATAGAGGCTGCGGGGAGGCGACGGCCCAATACCCGCCCTCTCAAAGACTCTGGGGCAGGACCAATCCTCGCCACCCAAACCGGAGAGGGGCACGGGCCGAGCTGCGCACTCGCTCCCCCCCAAGAAGACCTCCGGGGCAAGTTCACTGAGCTTGGCCACCCAAACCGGAGCGCCATAGGCGGGGTAGGCGATGGCCCAATACCCGTCCGACTATAGAGGCTGTGGGGAGGCGACGGCCTAATACCCGCCCTCTCAAAGACTCCGGGGCAGGACCAATCCTCGCCACCCAAACCGGAGAGGGGCACGGGCCGAGCTGCGCACTCGCTCCCCCCAAGAAGACCTCCGGGGCAAGTTCACTGAGCTTGCCACCCAAACCGGAGCGCCATATGCGGGGTAGGCGACGGCCCAATACCCGTCCGACTATAGAGGCTGCGGGGAGGTGACGGCCCAATACCCGCCCTCTCAAAGACTCCGGGGCAGGACCAATCCTCGCCACCCAAACCGGAGAGGGGCACGGGCCGAGCTGCGCACTCGCTCCCCCCCAAGAAGACCTCCGGGGCAAGTTCACTGAGCTTGGCCACCCAAACCGGAGCGCCATATGCGGGGTAGGCGACGGCCCAATACCCGTCCGACTATAGAGGCTGCGGGGAGGCGACGGCCCAATACCCGCCCTCTCAAAGACTCCGGGACAGGACCAATCCTCGCCACCCAAACCGGAGAGGGGCACGGGCCGAGCTGCGCACTCGCTCCCCCTAAGAAGACCTCCGGGGCAAGTTCACTGAGCTTGGCCACCCAAACCGGAGCGCCATATGCGGGGTAGGCGACGGCCCAATACCCGTCCGACTATAGAGGCTGCGGGGAGGCGACGGCCCAATACCCGCCCTCTCAAAGACTCCGGGGCAGGACCAATCCTCGCCACCCAAACTGGAGAGGGGCACGGGCCGAGCTGCGCACTCGCTCCCCCCCAAGAAGACCTCCGGGGCAAGTCCACTGAGCTTGGTCACCCAAACCGGAGCGCCATATGCGAGGTAGGCGACGGCCCAATACCCGTCCGACTGTAGAGGCTGCGGGGAGGCGACGGCCCAATACCCGCCCTCTCAAAGACTCCGGGGCAGGACCGATCCTCGCCACAAAAACCGGAGAGGGGCACGGGCCGAGCTGCGTACTCGCTCTCCCCCAAAGAAGACCTCCGGGGCAAGCTCATTGAGCTTGGCCACCCAAACCAGAGCTCCATATGCGGGGTACGCGACGGACCAATACCCGCCCTCCCCAGAAAGGGCCTGTGACCCCTCTCCTCAAATCTCGGGAAACAAATCAGGGTCCGCGAATCAAGGCGACCCCTACGCGGAGCCATCCCTAAGGAGTAACGTCTGACACCCATAAAGCCGACGCCCGAAATGACTTGTCCAACCCAAAAGGACACTCGGGACGAACGCCGCTGACAAACGGCATGCCTGCCGAAAAACGGGGGCTGAGGAGTCACATCATACGTCACCCATCGGGAACGCTCCCCAAAGAACGAAATTCCAAGATGGCCCCAACCCTCCATGAAGAGGAAACGGAAGCAAAAATACACCATTATAAATCCCCCCTCTTCCTTGGGAGGGGAGGAAGGCGAGAGAGAGGATGCGGAGAAAGACTAGTCTTTTCGCCACACTCTCCCCCTAAAAATGCGCAGAAAATACGAATATCGCCACCGCCAAAATAAGCGATCCCCTAACAGGATATTCCTCTTACACGACGGTCGCTCGGCCTGCTGCTCCCCCCTTCCTTTAGACAACTTAAGGCACGGGAACCGGAGCTCCACGGGCATACCATGTCTCCCTACGGGCGCCCCGCGGACACAGGCGCGGCTGGCAGACAACCCGATGTATGGGACAGACCTGCCAAATCACCCCACCGGACACCCCGACAGCCGCCCGAGTCGCCCCAACCGAGGAGGACTTGTCCCCGAACGCCGGCGTGCTCCAACGGGCTACTCCGCTTACACCAGTAGCACCCCCCTTCCACTCATCGACCTCCCCTGGACCGTTTACGCCAGGAGGACGCACAGATGGGCTACGGACCGCGTCCCCTCGCGCCTATCATACGGAGACTCCAGTCGAGGGGAGCAACAAGGCCCCGCGGGATAGAACAGCCACCAAGGACTCCCTCTCCCCCAATCCTGGGAATGAGGGCCAAAGCCACTGCCTGGCTCCGACGCGTCCATCCACCCCTAAGCCGAGGGGGAACCCTCTGAATCAACTCCACGCCCCTTTTCAGGGGCGCGACGCCAGAGAGAGGCGGATCAACTACGATGAGAACATCAACCTACCTAGAGCGATACAATGTTACGCCTACGGGCCGATTCAATGTTACGCCTACGGGCCGATTCAATGTTACGCCTACGGGCCGATTCAATGTTACGCCTACGGGCCGATCCTGTTTTAGTAAACTATCAATAATGGCTGATGGAAAGACTACTCCCGGTTGACCGCTATTTATAGCTCGGGCACACCTAGACACGAGCAACCCGCGAAAAGGGAGGCTAATTCGCTGTAAAATCTTTCGGGCGCGCTACGCGAAATAAAGGGAGTTAACACGATCCCCCCTACGCCAGGATAGAAACGGCCGCATTAAGGCGTAACTCTAAGAAGGGAATTTATGCACACACACAGGCAGAAAATCCCAGAAAAATGCAGGGACGAGCCCGGCGAATCTTCACTTTCGTTCGTTTTTAAAATAAAAAAAGGGGGGGAGGAGCCTATACAAAACTACTTGGCGCTTCCGCCAGTCATGACGCCCTCTCCCTCAATGGAATCTCCCACCCCCCGCCGGCCTCTGGCTCGTCACCCTCCCCTCCGTCTCCATCCCCCTCCTCGTCGTCGCTGCATGCGGCGAGCCCGTCAAGGTCGACCTCTACCGGCGGGACCAGGCCCGCCACCTTCTCCCTCATCCGAGCCAAGCAGGCTTCCCATCCCTCTGCGCGGCCCTTCTCCATTCCCTCGGCCATCGAATTTACGAGGGCGGGGATGACGGTTTTCTCTTGGTACGTCCGAAATTCCTCGACCCTACGGACCAACTCCTCCTCGGCGGCCTTGGCACGCCCCGCTAGGTCCTCCGCACGAGCCTCCTCCCTCCTAAGGGCCTCCTCCAGCTCCTTCGCTCTCTCTCCAGCCTCGGCCGCCCTCAGCTCATGATCGGAAACGACCGTCTTCAGGCGCTCTACCTCCGCCTCATATCGGCCGCCCCTCTCCCTCTCCTTCGCCAGGTCCTCTCCGGCGCTCTTACGAAAAGCAGCGAGCTCGGCGACCACTCTAGCCACGACACCCTCGGCCTTGTGTATGGCTGGCACGTGCCTCATCATCCCCAGCATCAAGTTGATGATCTGAGTAAAGAAATGCAGAAAAGTGAACTCATTTAGGGTGCTCAATAAAACCCGCTGAAAAGCGTCGAACGTCATACAGAACATACCTGGACGCCGTGCATCACCGCGGTCCCACACAGCCCCTCAGGCTCCACTGCTTCCAGCGCCGCCCTATCGCGGGGCAGGAAAATGTTCTCCGCCAGCCTCGCCACCACGCTGCCGTCCTCAAACACGGACTCATCACTTGCTACTTTGTACGGCGCCCGATGAAGCGCCCCGTCGGGGTAGCCCTCGACATCGGTCCTCTTGGCCTTAAACTTAATGAATGAGGCCTCACAGCGGGGGTCGGTGGACCTCTCGAGACCGAACATGGGACAACCATAAGGCCAAGGGTCCCACCATCCGGACCCGGTCGGGACACTCGACGCTGCGGCCCTACCCGGTTGACCACTACCCAACCTCCCCTCCCCCCTGCAGGTGCCAGGGGGCTAGACGGCCTCGTTCGGGGCATTTCCCCCCTCCTCCTATCGACCCTTCATCCCCGCCCTCCAAGTCGATTACGGGATTCGACATCCCCCCCCCGGCCCCACCGTCCGGCGGACCGGTTTCCCCCGGCGCGTCAGGCTCGGACGACTTCGTCGGCCTCTTCCTCCTCTTCGTGGACGCTGGCACCCCAGTCGAGCTCCCCGCCCCTCCTTCCGCTCGCGACCTCTTGGGGCCAACTCTGTGTAGGATTCTGCCAAAACAGAGTTAGGATCGATAATATGAAGTTTAGACTTACGCTTGCGTATGCGGCACAGTAGTCTACGAACTTCGCCTTCGGATTCGCCACGACGGATCGAGTCTTCTCACGAACGGAGTAAGGCTACTAAATCCACAATCTAAATCTCTACTTTAGATTAAGAACTTGGATAAAGAAAGAGAGGAAGCATTTCGGCAGAGCTTCGCTAGGATGAAAATGCATGCAAGAATGCCATGCAAAAGGTGTAAGAAATGGCTTACCCTTGGGTCTTATTTATAGCCCCCAAGGTAGTTATTTTAGGGTAAGTTGTTCCTTTGGAACAACTTAATTAAGGTGTACCATGATACATGGCACATTATAAGCTTAAGTTGTACCATATGCATGATACAACATAAGCTTAAGATATTCCCCCTTTATTAGCCATATGTCGCATGCACTTATGCATATATAAAGCGACTTTCCTACTCATCCAGAGATCCTCTCCGCAAGGGAACAGATTCCCTTTGCACACGACTTCGTGTATGCGACGTTCGAGGTCCGTATTCCCTCGTACATCCCCCACAAGGGTGTACAAACGTCTTCCATATCCAACATCTCCCACTCACACTTGAGGGGATTGTAAGAGAACGTCTTTCCCTTAGTTCTTTCATCTATCATACCGAGAAATAGACCGTGCGACCGTCATGCGCGTAGAGTCTGTTGTTGTGCACTTGTTAGAGATACACAACGACCTCGAAGGTGTAAAGTTGAGTAGTTCAACGCATGCTTTACCCTAGATTATTTCTTCACATTTCTTATACTTTATATTCAACAATTGAATCCCATCTGGATTACAATTGGCTGGCCAGCTTTGAATCATTAAAGTCCAAATGCGAATATGAAATCAATCTTCCTCTTCTTGCGAACCTTCTGATCTTGACTTGATTCGCTTTTCTAACGTGCCCCGCCGAGCCGAATTACCATAGCCCATTAGCAACACGCTAAGATAGCGATCATCTCGTCAAATCTAAAGGAACCAATTGGAGTCCTTGAGGGTAAGAGTTAAGACCCATATGGCCTTTGAGTCTCACATAATAGCAAACACTATTGCTACTAACTCAGTGGTCGAAATGCATACGTGGTATGAACACGTATTACAACATCACTCCTTTCCCAGGGAGAGTATGTCTTAATGATGTTGTACGGATGAAAGATCAGACACCACAGTGCCTATCTTTTGAGTCCCATTACTACTCAGGAAATATTCCCGGACTCTCATCCTGCATAAGACAGATAGGATTAAAAAATCCAATGAGATCTTTATATCCTTGTGATACAGATCTCAGATCTTTTGTAAGCATCCATATGATGCAGATCCTTCATTCGACTATCTTGTTAAAGTCATGACTCTAAATCATTCGTCTAATGATTTTGACTTTAAACTAGTCTCATCTCTATCTTATCCATCTGATAAGATAAGGCGGTTGCTCATGTGAGAGAGCCAACCTTAATCTGTCCGACATACACACAATTCAGCTGAGATTTCAAAAATGTACACAAACATTTCTTAAGAAATTCATATGCAATGTTTGAAAAAGAACTTGTTCTTTTATTAAATTTGATCTTTCTCAGACATGGGAATATATATTGGTACAACTCAGCTCTTACGCAATCCTTGGGATGATAAGTGTTTTATAAAACACATTTCTGGGGATCGCTTTCGTAAGCTGATCCTCTATCATCTCATGCGTAGATATGTACCTTATGTCTACCTTCTTGGTTTTATCATAGTCTTTTGCAAATCTGCAGTTCCTTTAAGATACTGCATTATCCTCTTAACCGCTTTCCATTGTTCTTGCCCTGGGTTGGATTGGTAAAGACTTACCATTCCAACGGCAAAACAGATGTCCGGTCTTGTATGCGTCATAGCGTACATAAGACTATCAACTGTACTGGAATATGGAACTTTTTCCATAATTTCCTTTTCCTTTTGGTTCTTTGGACATGATTTCAGATATAAATTATCGCATCTGCTTATAAGAGTATCAATTGGACTTGCAGTCCTACATATTAAACCGTTCTAGAACCTTCTTTATATAATTCTCTTGTGAAAGAGAAAGAAGTTTCCTTGAACGATTCCTTGAAATCTTAATTCCAAGGATATATGTGGCTTCCCCATGTCTTTCATTTCAAAACTGATGAAAGTCAAGCCTTGATATCCATCACAAAGCCCTTGTCATTTCTGGTTATTTAAAATGTCATCTACATATAGAGACATAATAACATGCTTGCTTTTATTCCTCTTGATATATACGTAGTTATCTTCATCAAGTATGGAAAATCCATTTGATAAAACAACTTCTTGAAATCGTATATACCATTGCCTCGAGGATTATTTAAGACCATATATGGGCTTACGAATTATACAAACCTTATGTTCGTTTCCTTCTTTTACAAACCATGTTGGTTGTTCCATATAGATCTCCTCGTCCAATTCTCTATTAAGAAAGGCAGTCTTTACATCCATCTGATGTAATTCGAGGTATAAGCAAGCTACCATTGCCAGAATCAGGCGAATCGAGGTAAAACGCATAACAGGTGAGAAGGTCTCTTCGTAGTCTATCCCTTCATGTTGCGTAAAACCTTTCGCGACAAGGCGAGCTTTATATCTGTCAATAGAGCCATCAGCCTTATGCTTGATCTTGAGAACCCATTTGTTCCCAATTGCTCTATGTCATCTGGGTAAGTTAACTAAGTCCCAGACTTGGTCAACTTTCATGGATTTCAATTCCTCCTTCATCGCTTCCATCCATTTGTCTTTTGCAGGGCAAAATGACAGCTTGTTTGAAAGTAGCAGGCTCGTCATTTTCTTGTAGTAAAATCATAAAGGTTTGCGGAAATTTCAACCAACCTTGTATGATTACTACGTCGTATTTGAGATTCTTCAAGTCCTTGTTGACTCGAAGTTAGATCAATTCTAATATCACTCCCACTTGAAATGTCGTTAGAATTGCTCCCACTTGGATCATTATTCCCGTATGGAATAGGATAATCGTCATTCGTATAATCCATTGGTGAAGGTTGAAACGTATTTTCGTTTTCACCAAGAATTCTCCCACTCGAATGAGGTAATCCTTCTTGATCATAAATCTCAAATAGAGATAAGTCCTGACTTATCTCGCCCTGTCTTGGAAACTCATTTTCCAAGAAAGTGACATCCATCGACTCAACTCAATTAGCCCACCATTGTCTTCCTGACTAACATAAAACATAACCTTTGGAGTTTTCTGAGTATCGTATAAAGATACATTTCCTTCCCCTTGGCCCAAGTTTGCCATACTTATGGGAGGAAATATGTGCGTAGGATGCACAACCCCAAGGTTTCAAAATGTTAAGTCAGGAGACCTTTGGTTCCACAACTCATAAGGAGTGGAGCTAACTGATTTCGAGGGTACGCGGTTCAAAATGAAAGCGGCCGCCAATAATGCATCACCCCAAAAGGTGATTGGCAAGTTAGATTGCGCCATCATTGAACGGACCATTTTTTTATTAAAGTCCTATTTCTCCTTTCTGCAACACCAATTTGTTGAGGAGTATAAGGCATAGTTACCTGATGTACTATGCCTTTTTTTCATCACAAAGTTCCTTTAAACTTGTTGACTGATATTCACCGCCCCCATCGGTTCGCACGACCGTAATCTTGCGATCTAATTGATTCTCCACTTAACTCATATAGTTTTTTTTAAAGCAGGTTTAGTGCTTTCACTTTTGTGGGATATCAAATAGATATGACCGAATCGGGTGAAATCATCAATAAAAGTGATGAAATAGGACTTCCCGCGTCTTGTCTTGACATTCATCGGACCACATATGTCCGAATGGATAAGCTGTAATGGAACCTCAGCCCTTGTGCCGGTTCCAAATGGCTTGCGACAAGATTTCCTCACAAGGCAATGTTCGCAGGTCGACATTTCAACCTTTGAAACATTGGATAGAAGGCCACGTTTGGCAAGTCTATCCATACGCGTTGGTCCAATATGACCAAGCCTTGTGTGCCAACAAATTATATTAGACTCATTAGTCAAAGAATTTGTCACAAGGAAATTTTTATTACATGAGGAATTATACATTGTACTTATTACAATAAATCGTTTGAAATACAAACCCAGTACCAATAAAGGAATTATTACAAAAATAGGTCCATATTACAATCATGAAGGAACCAACTATAACCAAGACCCATTAAATTGACCACAGTTTTAATATTCCTTTGAATATATGGAATGAAGAGAACATCATGAAGTAGGAGAGTGTGGCCGTTGTCCAAGACTAGCTTGCGAGTCCCAACGCCTTTCACTTCAACACGTGTGTTGTTTCCTACATTGATCCACTTCATTCCTTGGGGTATCCGGTGATACTCCACGAAGGACCGTCTGTCCTTTGCTATGTGGTCGGTGGCACCTGAATCAATTATCCAAAATGGATTAGATTCCACAAGAAATAGTGAACTAGAAACACATATGTAACTAGTATTACAAGTTACCTCGTCACTTCCACTCGTACACGAACGAGCATAGTGACCGAGCTTGTTGCACTTGAAGCACTTGATCCTTTTCAAGTCTTTCTTCTTGTGCCATTTCTTGTGCCCACCCTTATGTTTGGGTTCCTTGGTAGACTCAGGTTGCTTATTACGTTCATTAGAAGACTTCGAACGATCTTTACGTTTCTTTCCCCCGTGTGAGGAACTAGCAACCATGTGCACTTCTGCACTTAGCTTGGCAGCCGCAAGCCGCTCTTCCTCTAATTCGAGGTGCTTGGAAACATCGTTGAAGGTCTTGATGCTCTCATTATGAGTGAGATGCATCTTCATCTGATCCCACCCATTTGGTAGGGAACGTATGACTGCTTGGATTTGTTGCTCATCAGTGAGCACATGACCTGCGTCCTTTAACTCCGAGATAAGGTTCGCCATATGTCGCAGATGTTTCCCCATGGAATGATCTGGACGTTTCTTATATGTATCGAACCTTATAGTTAAGGCGCGAAGTTTGGACACCGATGTGCCACCGAACTTCTCCTCTAGCTTGGACCATATGTCCATGGCTAGGTCATGTTCTCGGAAGATGCGCATTATGTCATCAGCCATACTGCTTAATAACGTAATGCGCGCTATCTTATTCTTCCGAGACCAAGTATCAAAAGCTTCCTTGTCTCGTTGGTGTTGGGCCTTAGTGCCCAACTTGGGTTCAATCATAACGTTCTTTAGAGTTTCGAGCACTTCTTGCTCCTCTAGAACGTATTGTATCTTTATGGACCAAAGATTGTAATTATCGCCGTTGAGTTTTTCACCTTTGTTTAACTCAGCGACGATATTCTTTGAAGCGGAAGACATTTTACTTTTAAAATGCTGCAAAAGACATAAAACCGAAGGTTCGATCAAAACATTGAATAAAAATTCTTAAAATATAAATCCCACTTGAAATGATAATAGAATATCCCATTTGGATAGTTCTAAAAATTCAAATCCCACTTGGAATTATATTATATTTGATAAGTTACTTTCGAAAAATATTGAAGATGTTGTTCTAGAATCGAAAAGGTCTCTATGATTCCAATCACCATCTAGAACAACCTTCAATATTCCCCCATCACTTATCAAACAATTGTACTCTTATAGTACTTTGCAGCGGAAAATCAATTTTGAAAAACATATCTTTCAAAATGGAATAGGTGAGAGTTTGCGCAAAGAATTTTAACGCAACAATTGCCAAGTCACGAGACCTGTTCTACACACCCATGGGTTAGATAACCATGGCCGGATCGTGGTAGGACTTGGAATTCTAAATTGCGCTATCCCGATTAAGGACGGGACATAACCTATTTGAAAATACGTTTTTCAAAAAAATTTGAAAACACATTGGCTAATCTCCGTAGAGTAGAGCACAATGTTATAAGTTCATTGGCTAATCTCCGTAGAGTAGAGCACAATGACATGGCTAATCTCGCATGAAGTAGAGCATTACGGCTAATCTTCAAGGAGTAGAGCACAATTTCATAAGTACATTGGCTAATCTCTGTAGAGTAGAGCACAATGACTTGGCTAATCTCGCATGAAGTAGAGCACTATGGCTAGTCTTCAAGGAGTAGAGCCCAATGAAAAACTTCATTAAAACGTTAGCCCCGTATGGACTAGTGGGCACTGTGGTTAGCCCCGTATGGGCTAAACGGCACATTCGAGTTTGACCAAGGCCTTTTGTCACCCCATATGGGTCAGTTGGCAAGTTTGCAATCGACCCAGACCTTCTGTCGGATTGGTCGACCAAAAACACCAAATTGGTCGACCAATTTTGGTCTGCAACTTCTTCCCGGTCAGGGCCTCTGCCCTGGCCGGGGCTTGGCCAAGGGCCGGCCAGGGCCTCTGCCAGGGCCGGCCAGGCCCTGGCAGTGGCCAGGGCACCGGCCCTGGCCACTGCCAGGGCCGGCCAGGCCGGCCTGGCCTTGGCCGACCACTGCCGGCCTGGCCATGGCCGGCCATGGCTTGGCCATGGCCGGTCATGGCCAAGGCCATTTTTTGGGCATTGGCCGGCCATGGCCCCTTTGGCCATGGCCGGCCACCCCCTTGAATGGGGTTGCCGCACACATTCCTCCCCCTTGATGGGGTGGTCGCCGGTGGTTATTGGCCGTAGCCAACCCCCTCCGCAAGTGGAGGGGGGGTGCATGGCCTTTCATAGCCCATTTGGCCATGGTGCACATGCACCAAATTTCATCTTACCTGATGGAAATAACTACCATCATCTTCCTCGATGAAGCACCCGTTCGTCGATGAAGCACCCGTTCGTCGAGAAATTAGTTATTTCCTAATGGCCGTGTGCCAAAAAAATGAATAACGTACTACGTGAACGGTCGGTTCTTCCCGTCACGGAGAGTTCCTACCATATCCGTAATGATAGGAGACCCTAACGTGAAAAGAACAACCGCTGCGTTCTCTCCGTCACGAAGCGTTCCTACCATATCCGTAATGGTAGGAGACCCATTCGTGAAAAAGACAACGACTCGTTCATAGTTTCGACGGGGCGGTGGTTTGACCGGGGCGAACCCATATGGCTCCGATACCAATGTAGGATCCTGCCAAAATAGAGTTAGGATCGATAATATGAAGTTTAGACTTACGCTTGCGTATGCGGCACGGTAGTCTACGAACTTCGCCTTCGGATTCGCCACGACGGATCGAGTCTTCTCACGAACAGAGTAAGGCTACTAAATCCACAATCTAAATCTCTACTTTAGATTAAGAACTTGGATAAAGAAAGAGAGGAAGCATTTCGGCAGAGCTTCGCTAGGATGAAAATGCATGCAAGAATGCCATGCAAAAGGTGTAAGAAATGGCTTACCCTTGGGTCTTATTTATAGCCCCCAAGGTAGTTATTTTAGGGTAAGTTGTTCCTTTGGAACAACTTAATTAAGGTGTACCATGATACATGGCACATTATAAGCTTAAGTTGTACCATATGCATGGTACAACATAAGCTTAAGATATTCCCCCTTTATTAGCCATATGTCGCATGCACTTATGCATATATAAAGCGACTTTCCTACTCATCCAGAGATCCTCTCCGCAAGGGAACAGATTCCCTTTGCACACGACTTCGTGTACGCGACGTTCGAGGTCCGTATTCACTCGTACATCCCCCACAAGGGTGTACAAACGTCTTCCATATCCAACACTCTGGTCGATGATCGCCCTGCCTGCTCCGAAGCCCGCCGCATCATTTCCTCGAGGGACAGACTCATTGTGCCACCTGCCAAAGAGAGAAAGTTCAGCGTGAGCATATCAGGCGCATGGACACCAAAATCTTTTGTACCTTCGGGCCATATGTACGCCGTTATCATCTCAGCCCGAGCGAGCATCCGATAATCTCGACCCTCCGCTGGTATGGCCATTAAAATCTGGGCCACCACTTTCTCCTCGTCCCCCAATTCCACCCCCTCTCTCGCCTCGGGATTCAGCTCCGACCAATCAGACCGTATCAGCACATCCTCCGGCACCTCCACAAACACATACTGCTTGCGCCACGACTTAATTTTCCCAGGCAACCCCCTAATGAGCGGATGCTTCCTCTTCGCGGAGAGATAGTAGCATGACCCCAACCTCTTGACCAAGAAGAAGTGGCGAAATAAGGACAGGGAAGGACTAACCTGGTTGCTTATACACAGCACTAGGAACCCCACAATGGCACTGATGGCATTGGGCATCAGGCGATACAGGGGCAGTTCCAGGAAGTTCAACACTTCCAGCAAGAACGGATGGGGGGGGGAATCGCAAACCTTGCTTAAACGAAGATACGTATACTCCAACCTCCCGGTCGCCCGCAAAACACACCCTTTCTTGCGGCTCCGGTTCACGAACCGAATACGACGGCCTGACGTACATCGTGAAGATCTCCGCAACGGATTTCTTCAGCACCAACTTCACGCCCGTAATCTCGATGGGCACCCTTCCTGTCTCCGCGGCGGAGCTTCCTTCCCCAACTACCCCCGAACCCTGACCCCGAAACGGAGACATCGAGGAAGACATTTCTAAAACGGGCGTCTTACCTAACGGGTGCCGACGACTCGGGCGCTTGCGCTACTCCGCTGACCGCTCCCACGAGGACGACTCTGGCAAGGACACTGAAATCTCCTACGAGCCCTAGCTGCTTGTCAAAAATTTTCGCCCAACAATCAGCTTTGCTTCCCTCCCCTCCACGAGATCTCTTTATATCGACTGCGCAAACCATCATGACCGTCGACCCCAAGACACGCGTCACCAATCCGGGCCCTGTCCATCACCGACCCACGTGTTCTGACGCTTCGCGTACTGTCAAAACCGTCAATTCCGCCACGCGTCATAACTACAGTGGTCGGGCCGCCTCGGTTCCCGCCCGCCGTCGATTCGTCAGGATGACGTCTAGTCATACGACCGCCATCAATTCCCGCCCAAATCCCTCTGAAATGATTACCCCCATTCAAAATTACCCCTTGTGCCGCGGGTTCCAACATTCAGTCCGGCCTCCTTCATGGCGGCCAAAACAAGAAGTCAGCGCTCGATCCAAGTTTGAGTCCGACCTCTGTCAGTGCGGCCAAAGCAAGAGCTTCCCTCGTACTAATGAATTGTCCGCTCTCCATCGGCTCGGCCGGAACAGGAATCCGCCGCCCAACTCAGTTGGATCTCAATTCCAAGACTTGGCAAACTTTCGTACGCACCAAGCAACTTCGCCCCACCACTCCACCGCCGGGGCCCGTGCCGGGCTTCCCGTGCCGGGCTTCCAGGCAAACCGCCTGAGAACGTGACTCATTTCAACTCCCCTCTCCCGGATACCTCGGCAGAGCGAAGTTGGGGGCAATTACGTCCCTCACAAAGCTGACGTTCTTCGAGCAAACCAAGTAAGAATACAGTTCGGCACAAAACAATCACAATGTATTTACTCAAATAGCTAACCCATACATTGGACTTTCCACACACAACAACAACACATTGTTTATAACCCTCTCACAAGAAGGTACGGACCTCCCCAAACCCACGTTTCTCACGGCGCCGCCTCTCAACCGACCGATCTCTCACATCCTTAACCACTTGCCGAATCGTCGCATCCTTAGCTTCTTGCAGCATCGGCACAACATGCTCGTCATGATAGCGGCGGATAGCGGCTTCGATCAGTTTGCCCTCAGCGTCCCGTTTTTCCTCCAACCGCCGCACCACTAGACCCTTCTCCCTCTTTTCGGTCTCCAGGGCGACCTTTAGGTCCTCTATTTGCCGCCTCTGTGCCCCGATCACTGCTTCCTTGCTAACAACTTCCGAGGTATGCTTCGACCGGATATCATCCCTCTCTCGCGTTACTTCTTGGAGCTGCTTCTCGACCATTGCTTTGGACGAATCGAAATACGCAGCCCGCCCCTTCTCCACCCCGTAGGCCGCCCTAACCCTCTCCAACTCCGCCTCCGTGTCCCTCAGCTTCGCCTTGACCTCGCCAAGGTTCGCTTTCGCCACGTCCAGTGACGCCCTGGTGACGGCCGCGGAGGTACGGCCCCGTAGGGCTAACACGTTCGCGATCATCTACATAAACCTTGAATCAGCGAGATACGAACAAATAAAGCCTGCGGGCGAGGAAAGAAAGCCGGCTTACCTGCACGACGTGCCACATAGCTGAGCCGCCCAACCGTTCCGCCCCCACACGAGTCAAAGACTCACGATCGCGCGGTAACACGCAATACTCGGCTAGGCGCGCCACCACTCCCGCGTCCTCGAATACCGACTCGTCGCCGCTGACTCGAAAAGGAAACTTGTGGAGACGGTCATCAGGGTATGCCTCGACCTCTTCTCGGGTCCTCTTAAAACGAATAAGGGCGCCCTCGCAAGCTGGACTCGACGACACCCCCATTTCCCACGAAGGGATCCCGTATGGCCACCTTTGAACCACAGGCGCTCGGCGAGGCGCGACCGTCGCTGGTACCCGAGGAGGGAGGGAGGGTCTGGCCCCCCACACGGGCGCATCCTCATGAAGATCCTCGGCGGGCCCACCGGCGGAGATACCTTGCCCGACTGCCCCTCGTCCCAGGTGCGACCTCTCCCCACGGGGGCCCCGCCCCTACGTTCCCGGGATCCTACCTCGCTAGCCACCCCCTTGCATTTCCCGCGGGGATCAGTATCCTCCGAGGTCGGGGCCCCGGCCGAACCTGACACCTCCTCCGGCTCCCTCATCGCGTCTTCGCCTACAAAAGGAAAAGAGAGACAATCAGGGCGAGCCTAGCCCAGAGTTTACAAAACTTCAAAGATACCTAGGGTCCAAAAGTCCTGGGCGAGCCGACTGCTCAGCGTTAGACTCGCCCAATGACGGCACGCCTCGGGCAGTTCCACCAAAATCTGAGCTTTGGCAATATCCTCCCCGGTCAGATCCACCCCTTCATTTACAAAGGGATTCCGCGCCCCCCAATTCGACATCAGCGCCACGTCGCTTGGCACCGTCACGAAGACGAACTCCCTCATCCAATCGCCGACATCGTCAGGCACCTCGAGGATGAGTTCTTGCCCTCTCCTGGCGCAAACGCGATGATACATCCCCCACTTCCGAATCACGAAGAAATGCTGGAACAACGCCAAGGAGGGACTCAAGGAGCAAGCAAGGCACAAGACGACAAACCCCACTAACAAGCCCCAAGAACGGGGCGCTAAGGCAAATATCGGCAGCTCCAGGAAATTCAATAAATGAAACAAGCACGGATGGATCGGAAAGCGGAGCCCCAACTCGAAGGACCAGACATAGACCCTGACCTCATTATCCCCCGGTGAACTCACCGCTTCCTCCAACCCGGGAACCCACACCTCATAGGGTTGTCGCACAAACTGCACGCGAATCTCCCTGATGTTGATCCTATCCAACCTACGTCGGGGGGACTCAATGTCTCTCAGTACAACGGATCGCCATGACCGTATTTCCCTGGGCCGCCGCACCCCCGGCTGCGACGCCCCCTCGCCCACCAACTCCTCCTCCCCCACCCGGCTACTTCCTCCAACCTCGAAACGAGAAGCCATTGATCGGAAAGGAAGGAAATTAACTGTTATTACCTATTGATCCCTTGAACCCGGAAGGCGATTGGAAGAAGATGACCGGTGACGGAAGTGGCAAATTAGCCAGCAAGCTCCAAACAGAAATATCAAACGCCGGAGGAGAATCGGAGAACGACAAAAACTCCCGCCGACCGCCTCCCAGACCCTTTTAGCGGTAAAGGTGGCCCCCGGGCCATCTCGGCCGTCAAACTTTCGCCACGCGACGCCCATCGAGACGTCCCCGACGCCTCGACTGGCGTGAGGGTCACCTCATCCACGTGTCGCAAACTCAATCGCAGAGACGCTTCGTTTTCCTCTGTCCCCTTTTCAAATCATAATAATGACCACTAAGGCGGGAGTTCCGAAGCCGCCGCCGTCACTACCCGGTGGGTCCAAGGCCCATATTGATGGTCCGGAGTGTCAGAGGTGCTTCGCCCTCCGAGCCGAGCCGGGCTGCCGCCTCGGACTCGAAGGCCGGGGCAATTGTTACGACCTAAAGATCGTAGGGGTCCCACCCGAATCCACCCACATGATCCACGGACTCTCCGCTTCATAAAAGGGTCGCCACCCCAAAAATCCGGGGCAATATGGAGACGGGCGCGCCTTGTAGCGTTCCCCGACCCGGTTGAGGCGAACAACCACAGCCGCTCGACCCACCGGGGGTAGCGCGCTTGGGGACGCTTGAGTAGCTAAGCCGGGCTTACTGACAGGCACGGACGTATCCTTCCGCACAGGCGGACCATGGCTCATGACCGATCGGTACGACCCGCCCGATTCCCATGAACCGCGGCGCCTAGAATGATACGGCCTGACCTTTAGTTCGTCACCAACGACAAACGACCTAGGATAAGGACACGACTGACACATACGTCACCCGACCGACTGACGGTTAGCGCTTTCGGCCCTGACATCCCGACAAAAGCACCCCTTGGCCATTGCGCCGCCTGACAAAAGCAGGTCAGGAACTCCTGTTCCCGACGTCCTTGTCCGAAGCTTCCGCTGACACCCGAGCCAGCTCAGCACGCCTAGTCATCACCCGTCAGGTATAAATACCCCCTCTCCTCTTACGGAAAGGGGGTTGGAAAATTCTCTCTTAATCTATAATTCACACACGAGAACAAGGGTCATCCATATCTTTGTTCTCCCACCCATAGCTCGCCACGTGCGGTCGACACACCGTTAGTCCGGCCGACGTGTCTAGCCCCCCATTTTATGCCCTATTACTGACTTAGGCATCGGAGGGGCTAATGGTTGAACCCCAACCCTGCCCTTCTGACGAGTTGTTCGTGCTGCAGGAGAGCTCGCCCCTGGACCAAAGTCAGCGTCAGCCCCTTGCCGTCCAACCCTCCTCAGCTACATCCGGCGAGATTCGACCCCGTGAGCACCACCGGCAACGGATCCAACTTCTTCACCCCACTAATCATTTGTAAAACAGCCTACCTAAACCTTCTTCTCCATATAACCATCGTGCCCTTGGTTCCCCATAATACAAATTCATTGTACGCGAGTTCCACCTCGTAACAACACACATTATGTAAAAGATATAAAAATAAAGCACTGAGCTCCCCTACTTTTATGCACTAATTGAAAATAAATAAACCAATAAAGCTTCAAATCAATTGTGACATATAATAGGCATTACATAAACCATATCTCTCTCCCCATATATGATTTACATAATCCATATCTCTCTCCCACTTGTCATTGTCAAAAAAGGTGGACACAACATACAAGAAATAATTTTTGTCATTGAATCCATTTAGAAATGTGACAAAAACCAAGAGATTAAAATATGTTTGATACCTAATATGAAATCTTAAGTGGGTATCAATCACTATCCCATGCTCTCCCTTAATCATAGAAAGGGTCAAAATGTTGACTCATATGATCTAATACCAATTACTTGGAGTCATGGGCCTAAATTGTATCAATGCATTAATATAGAAAAGTCAAGCATCATTGATACAAATGACATTGCCAAGAGAAAATGTAGCAAATAAAATGTTGGCAACATCAATGGGTTGAGTTTGAGACCATAAAAACAAATTGTAGATAATGATCTTAAACATAACCCAAAATGAGAGTTAAAAGATGTTTTAAAATAATTTTAAACATACGTAACATACTAAATCTCCCATTGTCATACATATGGATCAACAAATATATGTATGACAATGAAATACCCAAGGTTCCATTTTCACGAAAAATAGTTTGAAAATATTTTCAATATCTTGAAAAATCACACACAATCAATGGGTATGCTACGATATAGAAATATAAGCATAATACCCATGCAATATGCACATGTGTGAGAGGCATATACATTAGGAAACCAAACCCAAGAAGAGTTTGATTTCCTAACATAATCACATGAGGTGATCACATCCCTCACTAAAGAGTTGATATAACTATCACTCTCTTGAACACTAATCCTAGTGGGAACCCAAAGACTTACGGATTTCCTAGGCAATTGTAACGACTGGTTTTCATGTAATTGGATTATCTATATTAAAAATATATGCTTGGTGGATTTTCTCCTTGGATGTGATTTTCCGACTCCGTTGTTTTCGTTTTCGTTCGTTTCGTCGTGTTTCCTAACTTCTTCCGTTGATCGTCGATTTCGGAGTAAGTCATTCGTGACGGGCTTCATATCGGTCATATCTTATTGTTAGATCAAGCCTAGGAGTCTTGGAAATCGATCCCGAAGCTTCGTGCTCCATTTCGGAACTTTTGGTGCACGTTAACCGATACAAGAAGGGGAACCGACCGACTAGAATATGATTTAGTCGATCGGCAAACCTTCATGGACCGACTAGTGGGCTTTGTTAATTATTCAGGAGTTACTGTTTACTTTTAGTCGGTCTAAGAACAATCACCGACCGACTAGATGCTCAACTAGTCGGTCAGAACTTGCTCTCAGACCGACTAGTTTCTGTCAGTAAATTTCACCTAAGTTACTGTTTATCGTTAGTCAGTCCATGAACACTTACCGACCGACTAGGTTGCAAACTAGTCGGTCGACGGGCCTTCACAGACCGACTAATTCATTACCTAGATTTTTCCCTACTTTCGCTGTTTGGTGTTAGTCGGTCACAGTTAATCGGCCGACAGACTAGTTGTTAAACTAGTCGGTCAGCCACTCTTCTTTGACCGACTAATGACCCCAGAAACCCTAATTTTTGGGCAGCCGCCGGCTGTGCCTATTTAAACCCCCCAAACGTTTTCTTTCTTCATTCATTTCTCCTGAGCCTCCTTCTTCCCCAAATCATCATCCATCTAACCCTAGCCCTCCTCCTTCATCAAGAGCCTCTCCCCCTCTCCATTTTGGCCGGCCACCACCTCTAGGTCACCGGAAAACCCCCAAAAATCCCCAAAACCCCATTTCTCCAGATTTTCCCCATCCATTCCAGATCTGAACCCTAGGTTCCCCGGATCATTTCTTCCGTTGCCGTGCTTGCTCGGCATCATTCTTCCGCTCTGATACGGTAATAAATCGATCTCTTAATGTTTTCATAACCCATTGTGTTTTTGTGAAACCCTAATAAAACTAGGTTGGATGTTGTTCTAATATTGTTTTGCCATGGCAGCGATCTCATCTCCGTAGTTAGCATTTGTGTGACGGCCTCGTTGATCGTCATCCTCGGTGCTAGGCAAGTGAAACTTGCCACTTAGGGTTTAGGCCATGTTTTAGGCCATTTGCTTGTTGTAGCGTAAAAGAGACTAGACGGTGAAATGATATCCGCCTAGACGCCTATTTGATATAGTTTGACAACAAAACTAGATCCGTCACCTCAATTGATCTAGCTTGATAACGAAGCTAGATCCAACCCTTTTAACTTGTTGTTCATGCATATTAAACTGCCATGTTTAATTCCTTATCTGTACGCCTTACTACATGCCATGCCATCCATGTTGAATGCCGCATTTGTAGCACACGCTACAGTACTTGTGTTACCTGGCTCGTGTTCCAGAAGCGGGCTAAATAAGTTGCTAACCCCAACGCCCGAATTCATGAGGCTAGGTGCACCCTACGCCAAATACTTATGAATCGTGAACTAGAATACGAGCTCTTGTGCGGGGCAACCCTGGCTCATTTACTGAGCATCGTGTACAGGGACCCTGGCTCGTGAACATGTGGGAGGGGTAAGAGTTAAGCGGTCATTCAACTGGGAGTCTGCCCGATCAGCAACTGCAGTTGTAAGGCGTAAACTCTGGGTTATGGGGTAGTTGTTAAGCGGCCACTCAGTGTGAATGTCCAACAATTCAGCTGTAAGGCGTAAACATCTACAAATAACTTGAAAACGTGTCTAGTGAAAAGATTGAGATTGTTAGTAGCTTGGCTACTCTTGACATGCCGTGATAATTGTTCTCTCGCACTTATTGTTACACCACGTCTTACTTGTGCACTCATACTAAAACTGCCATGTCATGCATGCTTTTAGAACTACTATTTTACTTTCCTTTCAGTTTCCTTGCCCAAGTCTTTTTAGACTTGCTGACATGTGCCCCTTTCTCTTTGGGTGTCGCATGTTAGTTGTCGAGCCTGAGATTGTTGTTGAGGGCGACGAGTTCGTGCCCGACTCTATTGTTTGGCGAGGAGTTTGAGAATACTGGTGATCCTTCTTAGGATCTTGTTGTTTCCTTTTGTTTCAGGATTCCTGTTAGTTGTCGGTGCGTGACACCTTTGTTTGTACTTTTGTTGGCCATGTTTGGGCCCTTAGACTCTTTCTTTTAGCCTGGTGGCTTTTCTGGATGTTGAACTTAATTTTAATGTTGGACAAATTCTGAGATTTGAGATTTTATTTCTGTCTCTCCTTGTGATATTATTGTTGTTCCGTTTGTGGTTACAGGGATCTTCTTATGTTTTATTGACGCTTATCGGGTTTGGGGCTTCACAGCTCCACTCTCGTGCGGACCTTTTCACGTCTCGCCTCCATTTTAGGGAAGCGGGGCGTGACATGTTTTGTTGGTGGCCCATGCAGGTCCTCTCTTCTGTAACTACGAATATCGGAATAACGATAATAATATTAGAATGTCCAATGAGCTAAGTTCGGCATCCGAGTCATTAAGCTTTGAGTCTAATTTTGGTCCGTTTCTATGGCGCTAGATGGCTAGAAGACGTCAGATCCGAGCTGGTGGTGGATCTACTCGGAAGGTTTGCTATTTCTGCGGCAAGACCGGGCACGTCAAGGAGTCGTGCAGAAGCTTTCTAGGTCAGTGTTTGGTTTGTGGTGGTGCTACTCATTCGGCGAAGGATTGTCGGCATGCAAATCTGCTGCGGAAGGCATCGGATGGAGTTCCGCAGCAGCAAGCATCGGAAGCTGGGCCGAGTCGGAAGGTGTGCCATCATTGTGGCAAGATTGGTCATAAGAAGGAACAGTGCAGGCGGAGGCTGGGCCAATGCTTGATTTGTGGCGCCGCAACGCATACCTTAAAGGACTGTCCGAGGGCTAGGCGTCCGGGGAAAGCGCCAGTCGGAGCTCAACTACGAAAAGCACCCGTAGCTGTTAGACATGGGGCAGCCCTTGTTCCACAGAAGCAGGCTTTTCGGCAGGCTTCCCTGATGACTATAGTTGAGGTTGAGACTGTGGACGAGATTATTGCAGGTGACCCTCAGTCTGGTTGCCTTCTTCCTTTAGACAGTCTTGTTTGCTGGAATATGTTTGGTTGCTTGAATATGTTATGTTTGCTAGAATAGGGTTTGATTGCTAGGCTGGTAGTTAAGTGTGATTTGGGTTTGCACGTTTCTAGCACGAGTCCTCTTGACTCTGGTGCATTAATGTGCATTATGTCCCAGAGCTTCGTGTTGAAGCAATTCTTGATGACTACCCCCCCTTCTTGAATATTTAATTCCTCCATATTCAATCGAGTTAAAATCCTTTCGTAGGTTTTGAAGTCTATTGGTTGAAATTTTTAATCTCGTAGCTTTTGCTAACCAATATTTCTCGTATTTGGGTTTCAAAAAAAAAAATTTCTTCTATAATTTTGATTGCTTTAGAATGTCTTCCAAGATAAATAGAACTTCGATTATTTTCATATATCAGTACTGGGTTCATTTTACTCGTACTTTAAGGTCTTGTATAAATCAGTTGTTTGGCAAATCCGGGTCCCTCTAAAAAGTATTTTAAATGTTATTTATTTGGAATTTCTCTTCAGTTTTAAAACTTGTAAGCACTTAGCATGGGCCTAATTTTCACACTATAGTTGATCGGATTTCATTCCTTGAATTTCGAAATTTTGCCGAAATATTGTATTAAGCTATTGCCGTAAATTATTTTCGAACCTCTCCGTTGCAAATCTTGACTTTTCTGAAGGTATCCTTCGACTTCCTTTTTCCTAAGTTTAAATTCGTTCGAAATTTTAATATTTATATATTTATACTTCATGCTCCTTCGTTGACTTAAAGATCTCTAAAACTTTTGTCGAAAATTTGGAATGCTAACCCATTGTATTTTGCCAGTCTATACTTTCCGTACCCATGAAAACACCTTGTCCCTTCTTATATAAATTTTATTCTGAACCGTACCTTTATTTTTGCCCAATTCGATTTATAATTTTCCTTATCTTACTTATGCCATACAATTGACTCATCGCGTTTCCTTTAATATACTTTTCAAGTCACACATGATTTCAGCTTTCAACAAACCAAGGATATGTTCAACATTTTCTCTATTACAATTTTTGGAAAATTACGTCTTCATAACTTTCTCACGATCTAGACCTTCCATAATTTGGTTTTAAAGCTTATTACAAATTTTGATAAACCTACTATTAAGTTTTCCGTTCACCATACATGCTTTTAGAAAAAAAAAAAATTTCAAAACTAAATTGAATTTCGAGTATTTTATGTCCGTGCTAGGCTCGTTAGCCCGTATGCCAAGAGCTTTGTGTAAAACGATTTCTTTTGGCAAATCCTGGTTACACTAAAAGGTAATTTCAATATTGATTATTTAAGCTTTTCCTGGCTTAAGGACTTTGAAAGTATTTAGCACGAGTTTAAAATTCTTTCGTTAATTTAATTTCGTTTCAAAAATTTTGCCAACATTATTAAATCACCGCCGTATAATATTTTCTAAAACTACTTCCTTAATGTTCGTATGAACGATTTACTTCCTTTCATAATGATTTCCGTTAAGCCAATAAACCATTCCTCTTATATGTGTATTCAACTCAAACTTATTTCGAACAACTTATTTTATCAATCTTCGAATATCGTTTATACGGAGGAGAACTCCAACTTTTCAAAATATGACCGTTTTATACTTTTAGTGTTTTTGACATTCACTATTCACGTTATATTTTCGAAAACTTATGAGAGTAATATTTACATCTTTCTTCCCCGCCTAAACATCCACAATTATATCTCAGTTCCACTTGATCTATTTACCTCCTCGTCCTCGCCCTACCTGAACTCATTTTTTACAATCTTGTTCGTTACGCCATCTAATCCGGGTTTCCTTCCTTCTGCCTAGTTATCCCACTAGTGTTACCGTTGTTTACGTCGCGCCAGTCTAGTAGCGGGTCCTTGGACTTTTTGTGATGTTATCGTAGTGCATGTACCTAAGTTGCGTATGTGGGCTTGAATGAGTGTACCCCTATAGTATAATAATGTTTGCCTATTGTGTGATATATATATACTTAGAGTTATTCATGATGTTATGAAATTGTAAGTGTGTTAATATTTATAGATATGTACGTGGATAGCTATACCACTCTAGGGGCATCTATGTATATAAAATTCCGTATTGGAATGTCTAATAGAGTGTTTGTAGTAGGGGATACTTATGATGGTTGAAATAATATGATTGGTAAAACTATATGTATGTTAGGTGCGATAATAATAGGTGTACGTATAGTTAAAGTGGGTAGGCCTATTATGTGACCTATGTGTTGTACGCGTGAGTGTGTGCTCGTACGTAGTTACGTATTGTGCGTAGACGCGAGTAGTCATGTGATTGCTGCGTGAGTATATAAGTGATATATATATATGGTAGTAGAAATATAATTTTGATTTGGTATTGCTTGCTTTTATGGATGTTGTGTGCGTGTATGCCATGAGGTATACACGGCTATTGCATATCTTAACTAATGGATGAAGTAAGTGTATTGGTGTGCCAATTACAGATGGATGGATATGGTATGAATATATGATACATGTATGTGACTATACAATGACTGTATTTATTAGGGAGAGTATTGTAATTATAGGTGTGCTAATGTTTGTAATAATATCATGGTATATGATGTGATTGAAGTATGTGATATTACCTGATTAGATATTAAGGGTGTTTGACATTTTGATATGTATGTGGTTATGTTGGTAGACGTGTATGCATTAGATAGTATTGGTATGTGTATGGATGCTGTGTTATGTATATGGAATTATTCTGCTATGATTTTGAGTCTCACTCAAGCTTGAGTGGGTATACTCTATGTACGTTGGTGTATTTGTATGTGGTTGGTGTATAGTGATGGATGATGTATGTATAATGTTTGGATTGTTTGTGTCCGGTTGTGTTACGCACATGATTGTGGGTCACTAACCAGTATATAGCTATAGGTGTTGGTCTTGTGGTATAGATATTTACTAAGGACTTGCACGTGTGAACATATGTGTGCTAGCTAAACTAAGCGTGTCGATGTACTGAGTTTGTAATCATATGATTGGTAAATATGAATGAAATGTTAGCGTGTGTGGGTGTGCACCATGCACGGGTAAGTATGTGCTTAGTTATAAGTTTTGGTGACTATAATATGTGTGGCATGTCGTGGTTATAATTATAGGGCCGTATGTGATGTAAAGTTATAGTGAAATATTCGCATGTATTAGAATGGCTATAAATTGTGAAATCATAATGATGGTGGAAGTATATTAAATATAATAACTTGAGTTTAGATGGTGTGGTGTGATTACGTGTGTTGACGTGTCTGGTATTGGATGTATACTAGGAGATATAGGGAGTAGTGTATTCTTATTGCCTTGTTCATAGGTAGCTACCTAACGTAGAGTGTTACGATGGTATTTACTAGTGTGAACTATTTAATTGGTTGTGAGAATATGGACTAATGTTTGGTGCTAGGTAAGTAATAGCTATATAAGGGGTGTATGTATATATATGATTGAGATATATGTATGAGTATGAATGGCTATGATAGGTATAAGTGTATGAAGTGCGTGAATATATATATATGTATACGTGTTAGTAGTGATAATGTTTGACTATCTAGTGCGTATATATATAAGCACATGTAATGACTACCCTTGGTTTAAAGTATGACTTGAAATGTTTTAAGATAGTTGATAGAGCGACTAGATATGTTAGAAAGTCCGAGGACGGACTTTATTCTAAGGTGGGTAGGATGTAACGACTGGTTTTTATGTAACTGGATTATCTATATTAAAAATATATGCTTGGTGGATTTTCTCCTTGGATGTGATTTTCCGACTCCGTTGTTTTCGTTTTCGTTCGTTTCGTCGTGTTTCCTAACTTCTTCCGTTGATCGTCGATTTCGGAGTAAGTCATTCGTGACGGGCTTTATATCGGTCATATCTTATTGTTAGATCAAGCCTAGGAGTCTTGGAAATCGATCCCGGAGCTTCGTGCTCCATTTCGGAACTTTTGGTGCACGTTAACCGATACAAGAAGGGGAACCGACCGACTAGAATATGATTTAGTCGATCGGCAAACCTTCATGGACCGACTAGTGGGCTTTGTTAATTATTCAGGAGTTACTGTTTACTTTTAGTCGGTCTAAGAACAATCACCGACCGACTAGATGCTCAACTAGTCGGTCAGAACTTGCTCTCAGACCGACTAGTTTCTGTCTGTAAATTTCACCTAAGTTACTGTTTATCGTTAGTCAGTCCATGAACACTTACCGACCGACTAGGTTGCAAACTAGTCGGTCGACGGGCCTTCACAGACCGACTAATTCATTACCTAGATTTTTCCCTACTTTCGCTGTTTGGTGTTAGTCGGTCACAGTTAATCGGCCGACAGACTAGTTGTTAAACTAGTCGGTCAGCCACTCTTCTTTGACCGACTAATGACCCCAGAAACCCTAATTTTTGGGCAGCCGCCGGCTGTGCCTATTTAAACCCCCCCCAAACGTTTTCTTTCTTCATTCATTTCTCCTGAGCCTCCTTCTTCCCCAAATCATCATCCATCTAACCCTAGCCCTCCTCCTTCATCAAGAGCCTCTCCCCCTCTCCATTTTGGCCGGCCGTCCAAAAATTCCTCAACTAAAACCCACAATCCAGTGGGAAAATATCATAATAAATCTCAACGACAACAGGGTCTGGTTTAAGTAACAACTGGGTCTGGTTTAAGTCTATTGGATTGAGTCGGGGTTAATTTTACTTGGTCATCAAGGCCACTTCACTTACATCTCGCACTTGTCCAAAATGGCATAAATACTTTACGAGGTCATGAGATGTGATTCAAGATATAATTTCATTTACTTCCACTATCCATTAGATATGTGTACTTTTCATTCATCATTAAGAAACCGGATCCATGGTTACATCCTTGCCATATTCATACGAGTTTCTTTGGCAAGGTCCATCAAATCAACATGTTTGATGAGTCCTACTTGGATATCCTTTGTCAAGGGATCATCAATCATGTTACTATCCAAAATATAAATCACATTGACTTCTTCATTCTCCACAATATCATGAACATAATGATATTGTTTCTCAATATGCTTTCCTTAGAATTATTTGTAAAATGGTTAAGTAAGCTGATGGCTGCTTGATTATCATAATATATCTCAATTGGTCTATCCATCGAATTAATATCTAAGTCTTACAAGAACCGTCTTATTTGGACCGCATGAGTAGCAGACATACTATAGTCCATGTACTTAGCTTTTTATGTGTATCCTGCTACACATCATTGTTCCTTTCTACGTCAAGAAATAGTTGCACCTCCAAAGATGAACAAAGATTCCAAAGTGGACTTCCCATCATCTGTCTCTTTCGAAGTCAGCATTAGTGTGTAACTATGAATCTCAAGCGAGTTCGCTTTATAAACTAACTTATGGTGAATAGTACACTTTAGATACTTAAAAAAATTCTCTCAATAACTTTATAATGTGCTTAATTTGGCTTTTTCCCTTATGTTAGTTTGTTCCAACTCTCTCTACTCACTCCCTCATTTGGCACATTACTACTTTCACAAACTTCTCATCAGCCTTCAAAATGTTGACAAATACGATATCATTGATCACGGTATGCAGTGACAGATTCATGAATTAACTTTAGTGGGGACACAATTTTTTTGGCTGGAAATAATTTTTATTTATTGCAAAATTGTAGCAAAAATGAAAAATTACATTGACTCAAGGTCGTAACAACTTGCAAATTACAATTGCACTCGACGAGGTCTCATGTTTTGAAAATGTTGTATAACAACTTCATTGTCGATGCTATCAAAAATATCATTCTCACTGTACACTATCAAGTTGAAATTTATCAATCGATCTCTCATTCGATTGTGTAAACAACCCTTCACAATATTCATACCAAAAAAATACTCTCTCAACTGTTACTATAGCAACTGGAAGAACCAAAGTAAGTTTAATAAGTAAATAAACTAATGGATATACATTAGCCTTTTTTGTCTTGACCATCTTCTTTGAAAGATCTTCCAATCATTTGAGTCCAATAAACTCCTCATTAGAGCGCACATTAAATATATAAGTATAAGTCGATCTTCAAGTTTCAAAAGCTTTATAGAAGAAAAGTCTTCGGGATAAAATTGAGCAAGACGGGTCAGCTTTTACTTGTAATAAGTAGAAAAAGAATCATTAGGACACAAACAGGATATACAAAGAAGAAGCTTGGTATTCACCTCAGTGAAACGATCATTAAATTTCTAAAGTTGCATATCAATTACTGAATTGTAACGGCCACATTTCAGTCGTACGTATTTCCGTACGTACCTCTTTGATGTATTGGGCTGTAAGTTTTCTCACACTTTGATTTTTAATATATACTATCCGTAGCTCAGACTCGAGACCTGACCCCGTATTCACGATCCTCTCGGAGGTGCGATCACTTCGGTATTTCCTTTCTAATTTTTGGATGCCGAGGGGTAAAGTTGTAATAAATCATATAATTAATTTTTTACTGTTATTCCTAGAATTCAAACTGTTATTATTGTTTTACGTTCAGATTTTATAATAATTAAGTAAACTATCTTCATCACAACTAATTATGTTTAAATCCTAACTTAATAACTAATTATCTCACTTTTTCCCTAACCCGCAACCCCTCCTCGTGCATGCGTCCACTAGAGCAACCAACCCACATCCCAAGCAACTAACCCCCCATCACCCATGTGCCCTCTCAGCCCACTCTCCCACTTCCTCGCCCTAACCCACGTCACCCCGACTTCTTGTTCTTCTTCTTCTTGTTCTTCTTCTTATTCTCATTCTTAAAAAGAAACCCAACGGGCTCTCCTTCCATCTCTAACCCAGCACCCACCCGTAGCCCTTCCTCCCTTTCCCCAACAAACCAAACACCAGCGCGCCTCCGATCTCCCATCTCCTCATCTCCGCCTAGTTTCGTTAGCCTCCAAGCATTTGACCTAGCAATCTAGCACCCAACCCTCCCACGACACCCCACGCACCTCCTCGTCGCCAGCGCCTGCCGGAAACATCGCCTCTGCCCTAAGCCAGTCACCGTACCCTCCTTTCGAACCAAACCATCTCGACCTCCTAGTGGCAACCTGCATCACCGTCTCCCCTATCCGACACCACGTCGTTCGAGCCACCTACACGAACCTGCCAGCTCGCCTCCTCTTCTCCCTCCAGCCCAGCGTCTCCTCGCCACACTTCCATTCCGCCCGCTCCCCAGACCTTCACCCTGATCGCCCTGACTCTCGAAACACACCCAAACAGCGAACAAATGAAACACATCACACAAAAAGGACACTGTTTTTTTCTGCGCTGCTTCTTGGTTGCAGCAGAGTTCTTTTTCTCCTCCTTTTATTAATGCGAAAAACTAAAACAAACCAACGATCGTGCCGAGAAACGAGGTAACGATCGTGCTCTGCCCATGACGAGTTCGCCACGGCTCCTACATGCACGGCACACACTAACGATTGAGGTAATGATCGTGCTCTGCCCATGACGAGTTCGCCACTGCTCCTACATTCACTCCGGACTCAAGATAGTGGCGTCGTGCGTTATTTTGAGTTAACCAAAAAACAACAAGATTATCTAACAAACTCCCCCTAATCTAGTTGTTCGATGCCGAGCTTCACGTGCAGGCCCTGGAACTGGACCCGTCTCAGTGCTTTTGTCAGTATATCCGCCAGTTGATTGTCGGTGTGGACGTAGTCGACGGCGATCTTACCGCCTTCGACGCACTGCCTGGTGAAATGGTAGCGCGTCTCGATATGCTTGCTCTGGTAGTGGAAAACCGGATTTTTGCAAAGTTGAATCACTGATTTGTTGTCCACGAGCAGAGTAGCTCCGCCGGCCTCCTTGTCGAGAAGATCACTAAGTAGCTGTGCGAGCCACACACCTTGACATGTTGCAGTAGTTGCGGCAATGTACTCCGCCTTGCAAGAAGATAGGGCAACCACTTTCTGCTTCTATGATTGCCAGCTTATCGGGCTCCCTCCAAGAACGATCACCACTCCGATAGTGCTCTTTCTGTCGTCGACATCGCCGGCCATGTCGGTGTCACTGTACCCCACGAGTTTAACTCCGGAGATGTCCTTGGTGTAGCGACATCCGTAGCTAATAGTGCCAACAATATACCTGAGTATGTGCTTGACGGCGCTCCAATGCTCGGTCGTGGGCGACTCCATGTAGCGACTGACGTAGCCGACGACGAACGCGATGTCGGGTCGTGTGTGTACAAGTAGCGTAGACTCCTGATGATACTCCGGTAGAGCGTCGTATCCACGGTGGGTTTGAGCTCTCCCAATCGTGGCTCCATTGGGACGTGGACCGGGTTGCAACTGGTCATGCCCGCTTTCTCGAGCACCTTGGCCGTGTACGCAGTCTTCCCCGGTATGATCTCACCGGCGCCTTGTCGCACCTCGATGCCGAGGTAATAGTTAAGCTTGCCGAGGTCGCTCATCTGGAACTTGGCCTTCATCTCCTGCTTAAAATGATCGATGGCCTTCAAATGCGCGCCCGTGACGATCAGATCGTCCACGTACACACCCATCAGCAGCTTCTCATCGCCGATGCCCCGGGTGTATACTGCGTGCTCCGTTTCGTTCCTGTGAAACCCAAGCGATAACAGCGTGTCATCCAACTTGGCGTTCCACGCACGAGGAGCTTGACATAGTCCGTACAAAGCCTTGTGCAGCCGCAATACTTTGTGCTCGTGCCCGTCTCGAACGAATCCGGGCGGCTGCGCTACATACAATTCTTCTTCCAGATCATGTTCAGGAATGCAGACTTGACGTTGAGATGGTGTAATTCCCAGTCAGCGCGCGCCGCGACCGCCAGCAGCACTCTGACGGAGTCCAGTCCAGCCACAGGAGTGAAGACTTCATCGAAGTCGATCCCCGCGTGCTGGACATAGCCCTTTGCCACGAGCCTAGCCTTGTGCTTGATCACTTCGTCGGTGCTGTTCTTCTTCAACTTGAAAACCCACTTCAGCCCAATCGGCCTTTTCCTTGCAGGCAACTCCGTTAGCGTCCAAGTGTGGTTTTCGATGATCGAGGCCAGCTCGTTGAGCATCGCCTTTCGCCAGCATGCATACGGCTCAGCCTCCTGGAACGTCACTGGCTCGTCACCGGTCGCGAGCAGGAGCTCCTCTGGGTCCATCACGTGCTCACCGGTCGTGGCGTATACGTTGTTGACGGTGCGGTAGCATCGTGGCGCCTCGTTGTTGCCGATCACGGTCGCAGGTGTTGCATTTGGCAGTGGATACAAAAACTCCACGGTGTTCGGCTCAAGTGTCGGTGAGGCGCGCAACGGTGTGGGCGTGTCTGGCTCGGATGTCCGTGCACGCGATGTGGCCAGCTCGGACGCAGGTGGTGTTGCCACTCCCCGTTGTATCGACGTGGTGGTTCCCCCGCATGCCGTCGTGATGGGCAGTGTGTACTCCACCGTGAATGAAGACGAACCCGCGTCAGAGCCATCCCAGTCCCAGCACGCTGCTTCATCGAACACGGCGTCGCGTGTCACACACATGCGCTTGCTCGTCGGGCCATACACCCGGTAAGCCTTGGAATCGATGTCGTAGCCGATCAACACCATGGGAATGCTGCGATCATCCAATTTCTTCAGGTTAGGCCGTGTTACCTTAATATGTGCGATGCAGTCGAACGTTCTGAATAAGTGCACCGTCGGCTTCTTCCCATGCCAAGCCTCGTACGGAGTCATGCCACGCACACTCTGGGTTGGCGAGCAGTTCAGGATGAACACCACTGTGCTGACTGCTTCCCCCCAGAACGCGCCCGGCATCTTCATCGCCTTCAATAGACAACGCGCCATAGACATGATGGATTGGTTCCGTCGATCGACGACGCCGTTCTGCTGCGGGGAGTACGGCGCCGTCAGCTGCCGGTGCACGCCGCGATCGGCACCGTAGTCCCCAAAATCCACAGAGGTGAACTCGCCACCTCGATCTGTGTGTAGCATGCTCCCGGTCTCCACCTCGACAGCAGCTTGGTACTTTTTGATCACGGCCGCCGCCTCATCCTTGTTTGTCAGCAAGGCGGCCCACATGTAGCGGGTTTTGTCGTCGACGAGGAGGAGGAAGCACTTCCTCCCTCCGTGTGTTGCTGGCGTCATGGGCCCGCAAAGATCACCGTGTACGAGGTCGATGTGATCCTCGACACGATAATTCGCCATCTGCGGGAAGGGTGCGCGCCTTTGCTTGCCGACGAGACATGCATCACAGAGTTGGTCCACGTGTTCGATGTGAGGAAGACCGTGCACCATGCCATCGTGCGTGAGCTTGCGCAGTGCCTCGAAGTTCAGATGGCCAAAACGTCCATGCCAAAGCCAAGCAGTGTCCCCTGTACTAGCTGACATGCACACCGGTTTCGTAACATTAAGGGAAATCACATACAGCCGGTTGCTAGTCCGCGTTACCTTGACGAGGAGATGTTGTCGTCGATCTCGCACATGCATGACGTCGCCTCTGATGAGCACCTCGCAGCCCACCTCATCGAGCTGCCAAAGGGAGATGATGTTGCTGCGGAGCTTGGGTATGTAGTAGACGTTGGTGAATATATGGTGCCGGTCACCATGCACTGTGAAAAGCACAGTGCCGCGCCCCCTGATCTCCACCACTGAGCCATCACCAAACCAGACCGACCCAGTCACGCCTGCATCCAGCTCGGTGAATGCGGTGCAGTCGCCCGTCATGTGATTTGACGCCCCAGTGTCTAGGTACCACACGGCATCCTTCACGTCATCATCCTTACCGAGCAGGACCTCGGCGCGTTCTTCGTTGAGAAAAACAGAGCCGCCGCCGCCGCCGCGTTCTGACTCGGCGTGCGCCGCGGTGAGCGACGCAACTTCAGCCATGAGGAGTGCAGGCTCCTCATCCTCCACCTGCGCGAGGTTGGCGGCCTCATCACGTTTCTTCTTCCTGCAATCACATGCCCAGTGCCCCAGTTTATCACAGTACCTGCACTTGTCCTTCTTGATGTCACGGCCGGCACCGAATGCCCTGCCGCCGCCGTCGCGCACGACCTCCTTGCCACGCGCGTCATGCGCCTTGCCACGATGCTTGTTTGGGATGAAGCTGATACCACCGCGGCTGGAGGAGCCGTCCTGTTCGCGCCGCTGCATGCATGTGAGCCACTCCTCCTCTGACAGGAGGAGCTTGCCACTGCCATCCTCTGCCGCCTCCAGCTAGAACCGTTCCTCCGCCGCTTTGAAACGACCGGTCAGGTCATCCATCAAGAGCGTGTTCAGGTCGAGCAGGCTCTCCACGGACATGACCAGCTGCGAGTACCGCTTGGGAATAACACGTAGGAACTTCTGCATGACTTGCTTCTCCTTGATCTCATCACCGAGGTCAGAGAGCTTGCTAACAATGCCAGTTAGACGTAAAGACAACTCATCGATCGACTCACCGGGTTTATACTTCAGCTCCTCGAACTCGGTCCTCAGCGTCTGAGCTTTGGCGTCGTGCACACGTTCAGACCCCATGCGCAGGGTCTTGATTGTATCCCACGCCTCCTTTGCCGTTGGCTTTACCGCCAGAGTTGCGATCATCTCCGACGGCACGGCGCGGAGGATGGCCTCCATCGCCATGCGGTCGTTGCGGTAGCCAGCGTCGTCGGTGACAGCCTCTACGCCCTCGACTACCCGTCACAGGCCACTCGCCTACAGGATGACCCTCATCAAGAGGACCCAGTCGCTGTAGTTCGATCGTGTCAGGATGGGGTACGTCGTTGTCCCGAACGGCTCCTTCATCACCTGCGCTAATGCAAGCTCGTGCCCATGGCCGCTTGCCGCTGGATTGGTGGGGATCCGTTCCATCGCGAGGTGCCGATGAACTCGAACCGGGCTCTGATACCAGTTGATCGCCCTGACTCTCGAAACACACCTGAACAGCGAACAAATGAAACACATCACACAAAAAGGACACTCTTTGATCACCCTGACTCTCGAAACACACTCGAACAATGAACACATGAAACACATCACACAAAAAGGACACTCTGTTTTTTCTGTGCTGCTTCTTGGTTGCAACAGAGTTCTTTTTCTCCTCCTTTTATTAATGCGAAAAACTAAAACAAACTAACAATCGTGCTGAGAAACGAGGTAACGATAGTGCTCTGCCCATGACGAGTTTGCCACGGCTCCTACATGCACTGCGCACACTAACGATCGTGCCAATAAATGAGGTAACAATCGTGCTCTGCCTATGACGATCGTGCGTTATTTTGAGTTAACCAAAAACAACAAGATTATCAAACACACCCTCCTCCCCTCGACCACCGCCCTGACCCAGCCACATCGCTAGCCTCCGACCACTGAACACCAACCGCCGCATCTCCCCCGACTCAACCCCAGACATCGCCGTTGACCTGCGCTCCTCAAAGCCCCCAGCATCGCCCCATATCTCCGACTCTTCGAGAGTTCTTCTCCCTCCGAGCTCACAGCTCGCCTCCGAGATTCATCCCCTCAAACTGGTCGCCGCCAACATCTTCGCGTTCTTGCCACCAACCTCCGAACCTCAGCGCCTCAAGCCCAAGACTCTGACGCCGCCAACGTCGACCAAGCCCCCGCCCTGGCGACCGCACAACCCTCAGCCCTGCTCCGACTTCCTCCCACACCCCTGCGCCTCAACACACCAAGCAGCCTCCAGCCCGCTCCGACTCCACCTCACCTTGACCACCCTTCACCTCCGCAACCCAGCACCATCACCCACGACGAGCCACCGCCACGACACCCTCTTGACTCCACAGCCCGCCAAGGACCGCCGACCGTCGCTTCCACCGCCGTCGGTGCAGTCGTCGCCCAGCGAGCACCCCAACCTCTGCACTCTCCAACCAAGCTCCGGCGCCACCTTCCCTTCGACGGCGATGACACCCCTCGACCACTTCTCAGCCCACCTGCAGCACGCGGCAACAGAAATCGGGGCGGTGAGTTTTAATGCATGCTTCCATGCAACGTTATATTTATTTACGTATTCTATAAAGTACCACATATTAGAGTTACATTTTATACGTACGTATGAACAGTAGATTTTTATAGTGTACCTTACATATTTTATTAGGAACAATATATTAATGTGAAGGTTTATATGTACACATACAGTAGTGACATATTTGTTATATATATTAGTTTATAGTGTATATATATATAGGGTGTGTGTGTTAACATGTAGTTTAAACATAAACAGAATGTATAGTTAAAAGTATATATAGTCATGTGTGTTAGGTTTAAAAATATCTGCTTAAGTTTAAAGTTCTCAGTTCAATAAGGATATCTATGACGCAGATATATTGCGCCTCGCCTGGACATTCAGGAACACTTCATTCAGGCAAGTATTTATCACTTACAAATTTTAAAATATCAAATGTATTGTCTTTTAATAACATACATGAAATGCTCTCATTGCTTGTTGTGACTTTAATTGTGGATTGTTCACCCTTATTGAAATGTGTTATTGGGCCTTCGGGCATTTACGGACTATTGGGCCTTCAGGCAGTTACAGACTACTGGGCCTTCGGGCAATTACGGACTATTGGGTCCTCGGGCATTTATGGAATGTTGGCCATACGACAACAATAAACTATACGGTTACACTTATCGACACTTCTGGGTGGGGTAGTCCACTGCAGTAGAGGTTGGAATGCTAAATTTCATCCATGGGTGAACTTGACCGACACCTGGCCGGGTCGGGAGTATTGAACCACGGGTAGCTCCCGTTGGTTTGGGTGTAATTGTAGTCTCTTCCGCCTCAGGCATTGGGCTTGACTCTAGATTAAGTACTGATTGATACTCTCATTTTACTTCTGCTGCTGCTATCATAAACTGTATAAACTGCTAGCTAAGCTTTTTCCATGTTTTGCCATGCTTATTACTTTGCACATTACACTTGCCATGCTCCCTGTTTTGCACACTACACTTGTTATGTTCACTACTCTGTATACAACACTTGCCATGCTCACTGCTTTGCACACTACACTTTGCCCACTCACTGCTTTACACACTACACATTGCATTGTCATTACTTTGTACACCACACCTTGCTATACTTGTACGTTTCTTACGTTGCCATGCTTTAATTATTGTAATCATATTATGTCACTCACCTTGCCATGAAAATGATTTTGAAAACCTTGCCGAGGATCAACTTTCTTAACATTTTTAACTTGCCGAGCGACCCTCGCTGATATATATTTCCATGTTGTTTACCTTATGACATATACGTCAAGTTCTGAGACAGATTTTGCATAGGAACATATCCTGAGGCTGAGCTAGTTGACCAGGAGTACCAAGACGTCGAGATCCACTACTGAGGAACGACGGGTTTTCACAGCGCTGAAATAAGACTATTGATATTATTGTTGTATTTTATTCAGGTGTTCTTCCACCTTGTGTAACTGTCTGTAATGGCCATGCTAGGCCTTAATTCTTTTGTGTACATGTAATCTGGATGTTGAAGTGTAATGATGACATTCTTTATTGTTCTGATATTCGCAAGCAAGAACATGCCAAGCTAATACACAGACGCTTATTGTGCTCAAGTCAAAGAAGGAAGAAAAGATAAAGTACTCCTTCCTTGCTTTAAGCACATGCGGACCCGCTCGTATCCTCGCTCCAAAGTATAATGCGAAGCGGGGCGTGACATGAATAAAACAACTCAACACGAAAATGATACAAATTTGTCACTTCTTGAACTTTACGCATTAACCTCCCTCGAGCTATAAACATATCATCCATGTTAGAAACATCAATTTTGTTTTTTCACAATAAGAAGAACATTCAACAAAAAATGTCTCTCATCCTTCATCTTACATCATTTGTAACATTTGATTACATATTTTCTCCAAAGTCATATCATTATCTTGATCCTCATTTGTAATGCTTTTGGCAAATCATTTGTGATCCCTAATATGGCTTTCATCAAACAGAGAGTAAAAATAAAATCAAATGATTGTATCATACAAAACAAATTATTTGCTTCATATTTTTACTAAGAACTCGACACATCATCTGCAATCATCTCAAGAAGTTCAACTGTAGATGAGAACATAGTTATCATACTGAGTAGAGAATCGTAATGAGAGCTCCAATGTGTATCTGAAGAATGCTTAAGTATGGTTTCCTGATTTAAGCTTTTTCCAGTAGAGATCTCACCATTGTCAATAGCTTCAATAATCTTAGCTGCTAGTAATTAATGAACCATATCACAATGTTGAGATGAACCTTCAACAACATTGATGACACTAGCAATTGTAAGGAATATAATTGCAACTTGAGTATGTTTTTTGGCTATCGCTACAAGAGCAAGTTGAAGTTGAAGAACAAAAAAATGAATATAAGAGGGCATATGTGTTCTCATTTAAAATAAACGTTTTAATCTATTGAACTCTCATTGCATATTACTAGTTCTATCATAACCTTGACCATGCAATCTAGAAATACTCAACCCATGTCTAGAAAATAAGCGATCAATTGCATCTTTAAGTGAGAATGCCGTTGTACTTGTAACATGTTCAAGACACACAAAATACTCTGCAAGACAACCAATTTTATTCAGATAACACAACACAATAGCCATCTGCTTCTTCATCGAGATATCATGTGATTCATCAACTAAAATAAAAAAACACATCACCTATATATTTCATGATGATATTTATAGTTTCAACAACAAAATCATTTATAAAATCATTTTGAATACTATGTAATGGTAATGTAAAATTTTCAAGAGCATTCTTCAATGTCATAGAATTTATATCATCATTACGTTGTGCTAGAAACTTCAAAAGCTCAAAAAAGTTACCTTGATTTCTTGAATTATCCGATTCATTATCACCACAGAATGCAAGCCCTTGTTGTAAAAGAAACCGAACACAATCAATTGATGTAATCAATCGCATTAGATATTCCCTTCGAGCTTGATCGGTTTGCTTTATGAAAGCATATTCAATATGTTGTTTCTGATTCCTTAGAGCTTCAAACTTGTTCAAAGCTTGGTAATGAGCACTATTAGGACCTCCGACAAGAGAATGAAATTTATCTTTTTTTCAATTTCTAAATCTCTGACCAACAAAATGATCACCACCTAATTAATCTCCGGTATTTGGTATAAATAGATAGCAACAAAGATAAAGAGCCACATCTTTTGTCTCACCATACTCCAACCAATTAGCACATTAAGAATACCAAGCACAGTCGAAACACATTTCTTTTCCCACAATTAGGTAGATGGAAAATTAATAAGGTTCGATTGACAAAGCACTTTTGCTTTATATGCTCTTCGTACACTAAATAAGGTTGAAGCTCTATAGATGATATAAGGTTGACAATTGGAACTTACAATTAATAAGGTTCAGATGATAACCTGAAATTAGAACTCTTTTTCAGGATCTGCCTCAAGCTTTATATGGTCAACTTCTTCTCTGCTTGATTTCACATTGTCATTATTTTTCCTTGCCGCCTCAAGATTTAGAGGGTCAAATTCTTCTTTACTTGATTTCGTGTTATCAATATTTCTCCCAGTTGGAGTTGGTGACTCTAAATTATTTTTAAAGAACATATGCATCGCTATTTGACAAAATAAATTTATTGAAGTTTATTTGCCAACTTGCCAAATTATGGAAAAAACAAATTAACAAAGCCAAGTGATGAATGAAGCTTAAACAAGAAAAACAAATTAAAAAACCAAACAAAACAAAATCACAACCATAAATCAGAACAAAGCTTCGGGCCTCACTTATAAGGCGATGAGACGATGGGTGTTGGATGACGGCTATGGGCTATGGCGGATAAACAAAAAACAAAGCTTCGGGCCTCGATAGTTCGTTTCAGTAAATCGAAGAGGAAGATCCCTAAAATTGCATGAGAAAGTCAATCCCAGAAATTCGAAGGACTTTACATGTTAAGGAGCAAGTAGACGACCGTTCATCAAATTTGTCCAAAATCTTAAACAAAATAGATGCACATGAAAAAATTTCAAGACAAGATTCAATTGCACCTACATGCAACACCGACATGTTCTCCTGCTCCGAGTCTACGACACCCAAGGACAGATCGAAACCAAATCAAAACCACCGTTCATTTCCAAAACCTAGAAAAAATATATACAAACACATGTATTTGCATTTCAGGGGGCAAAAATTTTAGGGGGCAAAAAACAGTTGCTGTTGGGATTCTAACCCAGGTTGTCAGCCTTAGCTCATGCTATCTTACCACGAAGCCAACTCGTAGGCATTGTTGTTATTAATAAATTATGTATAAATATCTATTTCATCATGATAATCTTTTATCAAAGGGTATAAAAGTGAATTTATTCTCAATTTCTAGGGTGGGCAGCCCTGGCTCACATGTAGATCCGTCCCTGACTGTATGATGCACTAAAGCTGGCTAAATAGTTGCAACCTGCTGCCAAAAGAACTATACAGATGACATTGTGAGGACCATCTACCTTGCAATACTAAACAGCACACACTAAGGGGGGGGGGGGGTGTGTGAATAGTGTATTGGCAATAATTGTAATTAAAAATTAAACTTGCAAACGCGGAATTATAAGTGCAAGAGGAGATTAATCTACACAATTAGGCAAATGCAAACACAAAGAGTTTTACCCAGGTTCCCTAACTTGGATAAATCTAGCCACACCAATATTCACTATTATCCTACACAAGTTCGTCAATACAATCCCTACACAAGGAATTCCCTACATAAGGGATTTTGTCCTACACAAGGACACACCAAACCCTACACAAAGGTTAGTCCAACACAAGAACGAAAAACTCCTATAAAGGGAGAAGCTAACTCTCACAAAGAGAGTTAGGGTTTCAAGTAAAAGATGAAACAAATAGACTCTTATCTATGCCTTGATGAGATGAAATTACTCAATGATGTATGCAAAGCATGGAAGAGGATCTCCAAGTATTGAGATGTGCTTTGATTGCACTTGGAGGATTTCCCTTGAGCTAGCTTTAATGCATGAAGAGGATTAAGGCTCAAATGAGGGAAATGAGAGAAATAGGAGTGGCTTATTAATTCTCTAAGATATTCAATGTTAACCAAGGGTTCTAATAGAACCAACCCATCTCCTATATATATGAAGCCAAGAAAACCGCTAAAACCAAGCAAAAAGCCAAACAAAGGATTCAGTAATGGCTAGATTTTGGCTGAAAACGTCTTAGACATGCGACTACTGAAGAAGGATCATGCGCTTGGTCGAACGGATAGATTATCCCAACGGCTATAATCTAAGCCACGACAGGTGAATGTAGAAAACTACACAGGTGCCTGTACCACTGTGCATGCACTTGTTAGGGCTTCATTAGGCGATTGCTACACAGGATGGATTTAAGCCGAGAAAAGACAACTTACGCACTTATGCAATCAGGCGACTGAGGAATAACGGGCTGATTGACAGGCGCATGACCAATGTACTTCAGTCAGTTGTCACACATGATGGATATGAGCTCAAAATGATAAGTTACATATATTGGCACACTAGGCGATTGATGAACACTGTTCAGACGCCTGTTGGTTGACAGGGGGTTGTCCTTTGAACTTCAGTCGCCTGTACCAAATGCTCAAGTATAGAGTCAAGAAATTGACTTGAGCTTGTGCAGAACAACCATCTTTCTAAGGATGGCCAGACGCTTGGTGAACACCAGTCGCCTGTCATGCCTTCAACATGCGCTTGTTGGAAGTCCAGAAACTCAAATTGAGTTTTTGGCATAGGAACCTATTGGATTTGACTTCTATAAAGATCCTAAGGTTCACTAAGATGGTAAATGAATATGCATGAACGAGTAACCATCTAATCAAGGTATTACAAAGTCCTAGACTCAAAAAGAGAAAAGCAAGTAATAAAGTATTACATGGATTAAAATTTTCTTTTCATAGAGTCTAGTCTTCAAGCTCTTGATGCCTTGATTCTCCCCATCAGCTTCCAAGCTTTGGCACCTCTTGATGATCTTACTTTCATCAAGTTCCAAGCTTTGACAATGCTCCTCTTGGTGTCATCTTTTCACCAAGCTTTTAGTCTCCAAAATGCTATTCTTCAATTGTTAAACATAAGATTAAAACATTGAGAGTCATTAGCAACAACATAATATTGTGATCACCATCAAAACTATATTGGTTTAAAAAGCCAATACCTAACATTCTCACACTTTTTGATGATGACACACATTATGTAAAAGATATAAAAATAAAGCACTGAGCTCCCCTACTTTTATGCACTAATTGAAAATAAATAAACCAATACAGCTTCAAATCAATTGTGACATATAATAGGCATTACATAAACCATATCTCTCTCCCCATATATGATTTACATAATCCATATCTCTCTCCCACTTGTCATTGTCAAAAAAGGTGGACACAACATACAAGAAATAATTTTTGTCATTGAATCCATTTAGAAATGTGACAAAAACCAAGAGATTAAAATATGTTTGATACCTAATATGAAATCTTAAGTGGGTATCAATCACTATCCCATGCTCTCCCTTAATCATAGAAAGGGTCAAAATGTTGACTCATATGATCTAATACCAATTACTTGGAGTCATGGGCCTAAATTGTATCAATGCATTAATATAGAAAAGTCAAGCATCATTGATACAAATGACATTGCCAAGAGAAAATGTAGCAAATAAAATGTTGGCAACATCAATGGGTTGAGTTTGAGACCATAAAAACAAATTGTAGATAATGATCTTAAACATAACCCAAAATGAGAGTTAAAAGATGTTTTAAAATAATTTTAAACATACGTAACATACTAAATCTCCCATTGTCATACATATGGATCAACAAATATATGTATGACAATGAAATACCCAAGGTTCCATTTTCACGAAAAATAGTTTGAAAATATTTTCAATATCTTGAAAAATCACACACAATCAATGGGTATGCTACGATATAGAAATATAAGCATAATACCCATGCAATATGCACATGTGTGAGAGGCATATACATTAGGAAACCAAACCCAAGAAGAGTTTGATTTCCTAACATAATCACATGAGGTGATCACATCCCTCACTAAAGAGTTGATATAACTATCACTCTCTTGAACACTAATCCTAGTGGGAACCCAAAGACTTACGGATTTCCTAGGCAATTGTAACGACTGGTTTTCATGTAATTGGATTATCTATATTAAAAATATATGCTTGGTGGATTTTCTCCTTGGATGTGATTTTCCGACTCCGTTGTTTTCGTTTTCGTTCGTTTCGTCGTGTTTCCTAACTTCTTCCGTTGATCGTCGATTTCGGAGTAAGTCATTCGTGACGGGCTTCATATCGGTCATATCTTATTGTTAGATCAAGCCTAGGAGTCTTGGAAATCGATCCCGGAGCTTCGTGCTCCATTTCGGAACTTTTGGTGCACGTTAACCGATACAAGAAGGGGAACCGACCGAATAGAATATGATTTAGTCGGTCGGCAAACCTTCATGGACCGACTAGTGGGCTTTGTTAATTATTCAGGAGTTACTGTTTACTTTTAGTCGGTCTAAGAACAATCGCCGACCGACTAGATGCTCAACTAGTCGGTCAGAACTTGCTCTCAGACCGACTAGTTTCTGTCAGTAAATTTCACCTAAGTTACTGTTTATCGTTAGTCAGTCCATGAACACTTACCGACCGACTAGGTTGCAAACTAGTCGGTCGACGGGCCTTCACAGACCGACTAATTCATTACCTAGATTTTTCCCTACTTTCGCTGTTTGGTGTTAGTCGGTCACAGTTAATCGGCCGACAGACTAGTTGTTAAACTAGTCGGTCAGCCACTCTTCTTTGACCGACTAATGACCCCAGAAACCCTAATTTTTGGGCAGCCGCCGGCTGTGCCTATTTAAACCCCCCAAACGTTTTCTTTCTTCATTCATTTCTCCTGAGCCTCCTTCTTCCCCAAATCATCATCCATCTAACCCTAGCCCTCCTCCTTCATCAAGAGCCTCTCCCCCTCTCCATTTTGGCCGGCCACCACCTCTAGGTCACCGGAAAACCCCCAAAAATCCCCAAAACCCCATTTCTCCAGATTTTCCCCATCCATTCCAGATCTGAACCCTAGGTTCCCCGGATCGTTTCTTCCGTTGCCGTGCTTGCTCGGCATCATTCTTCCGCTCCGATACGGTAATAAATCGATCTCTTAATGTTTTCATAACCCATTGTGTTTTTGTGAAACCATAATAAAACTAGGTTGGATGTTGTTCTAATATTGTTTTGCCATGGCAGCGATCTCATCTCCGTAGTTAGCATTTGTGTGACGGCCTCGTTGATCGTCATCCTCGGTGCTAGGCAAGTGAAACTTGCCACTTAGGGTTTAGGCCATGTTTTAGGCCATTTGCTTGTTGTAGCGTAAAAGAGACTAGACGGTGAAATGATAGCCGCCTAGACGCCTATTTGATCTAGTTTGACAACGAAACTAGATCCGTCACCTCAATTGATCTAGCTTGACAACGAAGCTAGATCCAACCCTTTTAACTTGTTGTTCATGCATATTAAACTGCCATGTTTAATTCCTTATCTGTACGCCTTACTACATGCCATGCCATCCATGTTGAATGCCGCATTCGTAGCACACGCTACATTACTTGTGTTACCTGGCTCGTGTTCCAGAAGCGGGCTAAATAAGTTGCTAACCCCAACGCCCGAATTCGTGAGGCTAGGTGCACCCTACGCCAAATACTTATGAATCGTGAACTAGAATACGAGCTCCTGTGCGGGGCAACCCTGGCTCATTTACTGAGCATCGTGTACAGGGACCCTGGCTCGTGAACATGTGGGAGGGGTAAGAGTTAAGCGGTCATTCAACTGGGAGTCTGCCCGATCAGCAACTGCAGTTGTAAGGCGTAAACTCTGGGTTCTGGGGTAGTTGTTAAGCGGCCACTCAGTGTGAATGTCCAACAGTTCAGCTGTAAGGCGTAAACATCTACAAATAACTTGAAAACGTGTCTAGTGAAAAGATTGAGATTGTTAGTAGCTTGGCTACTCTTGACATGCCGTGATAATTGTTCTCTCGCACTTATTGTTACACCACGTCTTACTTGTGCACTCATACTAAAACTGCCATGTCATGCATGCTTTTAGAACTGCTAGTTTACTTTCCTTTCAGTTTCCTTGCCCAAGTCTTTTTAGACTTGCTGACATGTTCCCCTTTCTCTTTGGGTGTCGCATGTTAGTTGTCGAGCCTGAGATTGTTGTTGAGGGCGACGAGTTCGTGCCTGACTCTGTTGTTTGGCGAGGAGTTTGAGAATACCGGTGATCCTTCTTAGGATCTTGTTGTTTCCTTTTGGTTCAGGATTCCTGTTAGTTGTCGGTGCGTGACACCTTTGTTTGTACTTTTGTTGGCCATGTTTGGGCCCTTAGACTCTTTCTTTTAGCCTGGTGGCTTTTAAGCGGGGCGTAGATCCGAGCTGGTGGTGGATCTACTCGGAAGGTTTGCTATTTCTGCGGCAAGACCGGGCACGTCAAGGAGTCGTGTAGAAGCTTTCTAGGTCAGTGTTTGGTTTGTGGTGGTGCTACTCATTCGGCGAAGGATTGTCGGCATGCAAATCTGCTGCGGAAGGCATCAGATGGAGTTCCGCAGCAGCAAGCATCGGAAGCTGGGCCGAGTCGGAAGGTGTGCCATCATTGTGGCAAGATTGGTCATAAGAAGGAACAGTGCAGGCGGAGGCTGGGCCAATGCTTGATTTGTGGCGCCGCAACGCATACCTTAAAGGACTGTCCGAGGGCTAGGCGTCCGGGGAAAGCGCCAGTCGGAGCTCAACTACGAAAAGCACCCGTAGCTGTTAGACATGGGGCAGCCCTTGTTCCACAGAAGCAGGCTTTTCGGCAGGCTTCCCTGATGACTGTAGTTGAGGTTGAGACTGTGGACGAGATTATTGCAGGTGACCCTCAGTCTGGTTGCCTTCTTCCTTTAGACAGTCTTGTTTGCTGGAATATGTTTGGTTGCTTGAATATGTTATGTTTGCTAGAATAGGGTTTGATTGCTAGGCTGGTTGTTAAGTGTGATTTGGGTTTGCACGTTTCTAGCACGAGTCCTCTTGACTCTGGTGCATTAATGTGCATTATGTCCCAGAGCTTCGTGTAGAAGCAATTCTTGATGACTACCCCCCCCTTCTTGAATATTTAATTCCTCCATATTCGATCGAGTTAAAATCCTTTCGTAGGTTTTGAAGTCTATTGGTTGAAATTTTTAATCTCGTAGTTTTTGCTAACCAATATTTCTCGTATTTGGGTTTCAAAAAAAATTTCTTCTATAATTTTGATTGCTTTAGAATGTCTTCCAAGATAAATAGAACTTCGATTATTTTCATATATAAGTACTGGGTTCATTTTACTCGTACTTTAAGGTCTTGTATAAATCAGTTGTTTGGCAAATCCGGGTCCCTCTAAAAAGTATTTTAAATGTTATTTATTTGGAATTTCTCTTCAGTTTTAAAACTTTTATGCACTTAGATCGGATTTCATTCCTTGAATTTCGAAATTTTGCCGAAATATTGTATTAAGCTATTGCCGTAAATTATTTTCGAACCTCTCCGTTGCAAATCTTGACTTTTCTGACGGTATCCTTCGACTTCCTTTTTCCTAAGTTTAAATTCGTTCGAAATTTTAATATTTATATATTTATACTTCATGCTCCTTCGTTGACTTAAAGATCTCTAAAACTTTTGTCGAAAATTTGGAATGCTAACCCATTGTATTTTGCCAGTCTATACTTTCCGTACCCATGAAAACACCTTGTCCCTTCTTATATAAATTTTATTCTGAACCGTACCTTTATTTTTGCCCAATTCGATTTATAATTTTCCTTATCTTACTTATGCCATACAATTGACTCATCGTGTTTCCTTTAATATACTTTTCAAGTCACACATGATTTCAGCTTTCAACAAACCAAGGATATGTTCAACATTTTCTCTATTACAATTTTTGGAAAATTACGTCTTCATAACTTTCTCACGATCTAGACCTTCCATAATTTGGTTTTAAAGCTTATTACAAATTTTGATAAACATACTATTAAGTTTTCCGTTCACCATACATGCTTTTAGAAAAAAAAAATTTCAAAACTAAATTGAATTTCGAGTATTTTATGTCCGTGCTAGGCTCGTTAGCCCGTATGTCAAGAGCTTTGTGTAAAACGATTTCTTTTGGCAAATCCTGGTTACACTAAAAGGTAGTTTCAATATTGATTATTTAAGCTTTTCCTGGCTTAAGGACTTTGAAAGTATTTAGCACGAGTTTAAAATTCTTTCGTTAATTTAATTTCGTTTCAAAAATTTTGCCAACATTATTAAATCACCGCCGTATAATATTTTCTAAAACTACGTCCTTAATGTTCGTATGAACGATTTACTTCATTTCATAATGATTTCCGTTAAGCCAATAAACCATCCCTCTTATATGTGTATTCAACTCAAACTTATTTCGAACAACTTATTTTATCAATCTTCGAATATCGTTTATACGGAGGAGAACTCCAACTTTTCAAAATATGACCGTTTTATACTTTTAGTGTTTTTTACTTTCACTATTCACGTTCTATTTTCGAAAACTTATGAGAGTAATATTTACATCTTTCTTCCCCGCCTAAACATCCACAATTATATCTCAGTTCCACTTGATCTATTTACCTCCTCGTCCTCGCCCTACCTGAACTCATTTTTTACAATCTTGTTCGTTACGCCATCTAATCCGGGTTTCCTTCCTTCTGCCTAGTTATCCCACTAGTGTTGCCGTTGTTTACGTCGCGCCAGTCTAGTAGCGGGTCCTTGGACTTTTTGTGATGTTATCGTAGTGCATGTACCTAAGTTGCGTATGTGGGCTTGAATGAGTGTACCCCTATAGTATGATAATGTTTGCCTATTGTGTGATATATATATACTTAGAGTTATTCATGATGTTATGAAATTGTAAGTGTGTTAATATTTATAGATATGTACGTGGATAGCTATACCACTCTAGGGGCGTCTATGTATATAAAATTCTGTATTGGAATGTCTAATAGAGTGTATGTAGTAGGGGATACTTATGATGGTTGAAATAATATGATTGGTAAAACTATATGTATGTTAGGTGCGATAATAATAGGTGTACGTATAGTTAAAGTGGGTAGGCCTATTATGTGACCTATGTGTTGTACGCGTGAGTGTGTGCTCGTACGTAGTTACGTATTGTGCGTAGACGCGAGTAGTCATGTGATTGTTGCGTGAGTATATAAGTGATATATATATATATATGGTAGTAGAAATATAATTTTGATTTGGTATTGCTTGCTTTAATGGATGTTGTGTGCGTGTATGCCATGAGGTATACACGGCTATTGCATATCTTAACTAATGGATGATGTAAGTGTATTGGTGTGCCAATTACAGATGGATGGATATGGTATGAATATATGATACATGTATGTGACTATACGATGACTGTATTTATTAGGGAGAGTATTGTAATTATAGGTGTGCTAATGTTTGTAATAATATCATGGTATATGATGTGATTGAAATATGTGATATTACCTGATTAGATATTAAGGGTGTTTGACATTTTGATATGTATGTGGTTATGTTGGTAGACGTGTATGCATTAGATAGTATTGGTATGTGTATGGATGCTGTGTTATGTATATGGAATTATTCTGCTATGATTTTGAGTCTCACTCAAGCTTGAGTGGGTATACTCTATGTACGTTGGTGTATTTGTATGTGGTTGGTGTATAGTGATGGATGATGTATGTATAATGTTTGGATTGTTTGTGTCCGGTTGTGTTACGCACATGATTGTGGGTCACTAACCAGTATATAGCTATAGGTGTTGGTCTTGTGGTATAGATATTTACTAGGGACTTGCACGTGTGAACGTATGTGTGCTAGCTAAACTAAGCGTGTCGATGTACTGAGTTTGTAATCATATGATTGGTAAATATGAATGAAATGTTAGCGTGTGTGGGTGTGCACCATGCACGGGTAAGTATGTGCTTAGTTATAAGTTTTGGTGACTATAATATGTGTGGCATGTCGTGGTTATAATTATAGGGCCGTATGTGATGTAAAGTTATAGTGAAATATTCGCATGTATTAGAATGGCTATAAATTGTGAAATCATAATGATGGTGGAAGTATATTAAATATAATAACTTGAGTTTAGATGGTGTGGTGTGATTACGTGTGTTGATGTGTCTGGTATTGGATGTATACTAGGAGATATAGGGAGTAGTGTATTCTTATTGCCTTGTTCATAGGTAGCTACCTAACGTAGAGTGTTACGATGGTATTTACTAGTGTGAACTATTTAATTGGTTGTGAGAATATGGACTAATTCTATATTAAAAATATATGCTTGGTGGATTTTCTCCTTAGATGTGATTTTCCGTCTCCGTAGTTTTCGTTTTCGTTCGTTTCGTCGTGTTTCCTAGCTTCTTCCGTTGATCGTCGATTTCGGAGTAAGTCATTCGTGACGGGCTTCATATCGGTCATATCTTATTGTTAGATCAAGCCTAGGAGTCTTGGAAATCGATCCCGGAGCTTCGCGCTCCATTTCGGAACTTTTGGTGCACGTTAGCCGATACAAGAAGGGGAACCGACCGACTAGAATATGATTTAGTCGGTCGGCAAACCTTCATGGACCGACTAGTGGGCTTTGTTAATTATTCAGGAGTTACTGTTTACTTTTAGTCGGTCTAAGAACAATCGCCGACCGACTAGATGCTCAACTAGTCGGTCAGAACTTGCTCTCAGACCGACTAGTTTCTGTCAGTAAATTTCACCTAAGTTACTGTTTATCGTTAGTCAGTCCATGAACACTCACCGACCGACTAGGTTGCAAACTAGTCGGTCGACGGGCCTTCACAGACCGACTAATTCATTACCCAGATTTTACCCTACTTTCACTGTTTGGTGTTAGTTGGTCACAGTTAATCGGCCGACCGACTAGTTGTTAAACTAGTCGGTCAGCCACTCTTCTTTGACCGACTAATGACCCCAGAAACCCTAATTTTTGGGCAGCCGCCGGCTGTGCCTATTTAAACCCCCCCCAAACGTTTTCTTTCTTCATTCATTTTCTCCTGAGCCTCCTTCTTCCCCAAATCATCATCCATCTAACCCTAGCCCTCCTCCTTCATCAAGAGCCTCTCCCCCTCTCCATTTTGGCCGGCCACCACCTCTAGGTCACCGGAAAACCCCCAAAAATCCCCAAAACCCCATTTCTCCAGATTTTCCCCATCCATTCCAGATCTGAACCCTAGGTTCCCCGGATCGTTTCTTCCGTTGCCGTGCTTGCTCGGCATCATTCTTCCGCTCCGATACGGTAATAAATCGATCTCTTAATGTTTTCATAACCCATTGTGTTTTTGTGAAACCATAATAAAACTAGGTTGGATGTTGTTCTAATATTGTTTTGCCATGGCAGCGATCTCATCTCCGTAGTTAGCATTTGTGTGACGGCCTCGTTGATCGTCATCCTCGGTGCTAGGCAAGTGAAACTTGCCACTTAGGGTTTAGGCCATGTTTTAGGCCATTTGCTTGTTGTAGCGTAAAAGAGACTAGACGGTGAAATGATAGCCGCCTAGACGCCTATTTGATCTAGTTTGACAACGAAACTAGATCCGTCACCTCAATTGATCTAGCTTGACAACGAAGCTAGATCCAACCCTTTTAACTTGTTGTTCATGCATATTAAACTGCCATGTTTAATTCCTTATCTGTACGCCTTACTACATGCCATGCCATCCATGTTGAATGCCGCATTCGTAGCACACGCTACATTACTTGTGTTACCTGGCTCGTGTTCCAGAAGCGGGCTAAATAAGTTGCTAACCCCAACGCCCGAATTCGTGAGGCTAGGTGCACCCTACGCCAAATACTTATGAATCGTGAACTAGAATACGAGCTCCTGTGCGGGGCAACCCTGGCTCATTTACTGAGCATCGTGTACAGGGACCCTGGCTCGTGAACATGTGGGAGGGGTAAGAGTTAAGCGGTCATTCAACTGGGAGTCTGCCCGATCAGCAACTGCAGTTGTAAGGCATAAACTCTGGGTTCTGGGGTAGTTGTTAAGCGGCCACTCAGTGTGAATGTCCAACAGTTCAGCTGTAAGGCGTAAACATCTACAAATAACTTGAAAACGTGTCTAGTGAAAAGATTGAGATTGTTAGTAGCTTGGCTACTCTTGACATGCCGTGATAATTGTTCTCTCGCACTTATTGTTACACCACGTCTTACTTGTGCACTCATACTAAAACTGCCATGTCATGCATGCTTTTAGAACTGCTAGTTTACTTTCCTTTCAGTTTCCTTGCCCAAGTCTTTTTAGACTTGCTGACATGTGCCCCTTTCTCTTTGGGTGTCGCATGTTAGTTGCCGAGCCTGAGATTGTTGTTGAGGGCGACGAGTTCATGCCCGACTCTGTTGTTTGGCGAGGAGTTTGAGAATACCGGTGATCCTTCTTAGGATCTTGTTGTTTCCTTTTGTTTCAGGATTCCTGTTAGTTGTCGGTGCGTGACACCTTTGTTTGTACTTTTGTTGGCCATGTTTGGGCCCTTAGACTCTTTCTTTTAGCCTGGTGGCTTTTCTGGATGTTGAACTTAATTTTAATGTTGGACAAATTTTGAGATTTGAGATTTTATTTCTGTCTCTCCTTGTGATATTATTGTTGTTCCGTTTGTGGTTACAGGGACCTGCTTATGTTTTATTGACGCTTATCGTGTTTGGGGCTTCACAGCTCCACTCTCGTGCGGACCTTTTCACGTCTCGCCTCCATTTTAGGGAAGCGGGGCGTGACAGCAATGGTTTTCGTTTGCAAGAGGGATGGATGTGGCATGCATAGGTGTAGAAGAAAGTTTCTTGGCATGCAAAAAGTGAGGGGCTTTATTCTTAGCAAAAAATGAACAATTTTCATTTTCCCTCATCACCTTGTGATTTACATGCTTCTTGTGAGTGTTATTGTTATACAAGAAAGTATGGTGATTCTTCTTAGGCACTTTAGCAATATTTCTTGATTTTGTACCAAAAGACGAAATAGAGGTGTGTTTGGGTACCACATTTTGAATATAACCCAATCCTCCTCTATGATTTACCGGATGTTGTTTTTCCAACAAATCGTGGAGTGAATCCCTAGAATGCACAAAGCTAATGAGATTTTGGAATTCCTCTTCGCATTTCAACGTTAGTTATTGAATGTGAGATTCTAAGCTTAGATTTTGAGCTACTAACTTTTCAATTTCTCAACTTGAGAGAGAAGTGTGTCTCTCTCACTAGTGTCACAAATATTCAAAGCATTATTATTTACATTAGTAGATTCTAATTCATCCAACCTACTCTTAGCATCAACAAATTTTTCTTTTAATTTAGAGTAAGCTTTAATGAATTTACTTACCCATTTGGAGAGAACTTCATTGCGATGTTCAAGCTCCTCATATGATAGCTTTGGCTCCTCCGCATCTTCATCATCCTCATTTTTACATTCCTCCTCGCTATATCTTGATGAAGAATCTTCATTTGCCATGAAGCACACATATTCATTGGAGTTGAGCCAAACCGCCCCCTCTTCATCACTTGAGTTTGAAGAGATATCATCAAATGCCGTGAAGCACATGTGGGCTTGCTCCTTGTTATCTTCTTCTTCTTCTTCATTTGACTAGTCCTCACTTGAGTGATCCAACGTGCCAACAAGACCCTTCTTCTTGTTCTTGTATTTGGAGTTGCCTTTCAAAACTTTCTTCCCGTTCCCTTTTAAGGCGGTAAGGGGAAATCGGTAGAGAGATGACCTTTATCACTGCAATTGAAACACATAGGAGCCTTGTTAGATTTAGAGACAAAATTTGACAAATACTCACCTTGCTTGCCCTTTAAGAATGTGTTGAGTTGCTTGGCAAGCTCCATGATATCATCATTACTAGCCACATCCTCTCAATCTTCTTCACTAGAAGCTTCACGATGGAATTTATTTTTCCATTTGATTGGCTCCATCACGGCATGAAATGCAATCTCCTTTTGCTTCTCTGGCTTCTCAGGCTTCTCAGGCTTGAATGGTTGAATCTCCTTCATATGTTGACGCTTTACTTCATACGCCATTAGATTCCCAATGCACTCCTCAACGGTGTATTTGGACATGTCATTTGACTCCATAATACTGTTGGCCTTTGACTCCCATTGAGGTGTAAGAGAGTTAATGATCTTCTCCACTCGATCCTCTTGAGAAATCACTTTCCCAAGTCCTTCCAAAGCATTCACGATGTCCGTGAACCTTGTGAAAATTTCTGAGATGCTCTATCCTTCATGCAGCTTAAACATTTCATATTTAGATCTAAACACACTTCGTTTAGATTTCTTTAACTTTGAAGTCCCTTCATGAGTAATCTCCAAGGTATGCCAAATCTCGTTGGCCGATTTGCACATGGAGATGCAGTTGAACTCATTATGGATGACGGCACAATGAAATACGTTCATTGCCCTCGCATTGGATTTAATCAAATCCTTCTCCGCCTTTGTCCTTGTAGTCGAAGGTGCAATAGGCTTCAAAAAACGGAGACTCCGTGACATCCTACAGTTCTTGACGCTCCAAGTAGATCATCATCTTGATCTTCCAACTTGGATAGTTTGTTCTGTTGAAGAGCGGAGGTCCAACGGTTGATAGACCTTCTTCTTGAGACGTAGATGAAGCGTTCAATACCAAAGTTACTTGAATGCTTCAACCTCACTTTGATACCAATTGTAAGGACCATTTACCTTGCAATACTAAACAACACACACTAGGGGGTGAATAGTGTATTGGCAATAATTGTGTAATTAAAATTAAACTTGCAAATGCAGAATTATAAGTGCAAGAGGAGATTAATCTACACAATTAGGCAAACACAAACACAATGAGTTTTACCATGGTTTCCCAACTTGGGTACATCTAGACACACCAATATTCACTATTATCCTACACATGATAGTGAATACAATCCCTACACAAGGGATTCCCTACACAAGGGATTTTTTCCTACACAAGGACACACCAAACCCTACACAAGGGTTAGTCCTACACAAGGACGAAAACTCCCACAAAGGGAGAAGCCAACTCTCACAAAGAGAGTTAGGGTTTCAAGTAAAAGATGAAACGAATAGACTCTTACAAATGCTTTAATGAGATGAACTTACTCAATGATGTATGCAAGGCATGAAAGACGATCTCCAAGTGTTGAGATGTGCTTTGATTGTACTTGGAGGATTTTCCTTGAGCTAGCTTCAATGCATGAAGAGGGTTAAGGCTCAAATGAGGGAACTGAGAGAAATAGGAGTGTCTTATTGATTCTCTATGATATTCAATGTTAACCAAGGGTTCTAATAGAACCAACCCATCTCATATATATAGGAAGCTAAGAAACCCCTAAAACCCAAGCAAAAAGCCAAACAAAGAATTCGGCAACGGCTAGATTTTGGTTGAAAACGTCATAGACAGGCGACTTCTGAAGAAGGATCAGGCGCATGGTTTAACGGCTAGATTATCCCAATGGCTATAATCTGAGCCATGACAGGCGACTGTAGTCTGTAGACGACTACACAGGTGCCTGTACCACTGTGCATGTGCCTATTAAGGCTTCATCAGGCGACTGCCACACATGATGGATTTGAGCTGAGAAAAGACAACTTACGCACTTATGCAATCAGGCGACTGAGGAACAACGTCTAGGCGCCTAATGATTGACAGGCACCCGACTAATGTACTTCAGCCAGCTATCACACAAGATGGATAGGAGCTCAAAATGATAAGTTACGCACATTGGTACACTAGGCGACTGATGAACAATGTTCAGGCACCAGTTGGTTAACAGGCGTATATCTTGTGAACTTCAGTCGCTTGTACCAAATGCTCAAGTATTGAGTCAAGAAATTGATTTGAGCTTGAGTAGAACAACTGTCTGTCTAAGGATGGCCAGACGCCTGGTAAACACCAGTCGCCTGTCATGCCTTCAACAGATGCCTGTTGGAAGTCCAAAAACTCAAATTGAGTTTTTGGCATGGGAAACATATTGGATTTGGCTTCTATAATGATTCTAAGGTTCACTAAGATGGTAAATGCATATGCATGAATGAGTTACCATCTAATCAAGGCATTACAAAGTCCTAAACTCAAAAAGAGAAAAGCAAGCAATAAAGTATTACATGTATTTCAATTTGGTTTTTCTAGAGTCTAGTCTTCAAGCTCTTGATGCCTTGATTCTCTCCATCATCTTTCAAGCTTTGGCACCTCTTGATGAGCTTCCTTTCATTAAGTTCCAAGCTTTGGCAATGCTCATCTTGGTGTCTATTCTTTCACCAAGCTTTTAGTCTCCAAAATGCTATTCTTTAATTGTTAAACATGAGACTAAAACAATGAGAGTCATTAGTAACAACATAATGTTGTGATCATCATCAAAACTATATTGGTCTAAAAAGCCAATATCTAACAGATATGTAGCGCGCCATGAAAGACATGATTGAATGAATAAAAAACGATTGTGGATTTTGCTTATTTAGAGAGAAATGGAATACTGTTTTATTTGTTTCTTTCAGGGCTCTGTGAATGAACGATGTTCTTGATATTAGAGAAGATAAAATCTTCACCATAAATAGACACGTCTATTCTTCATGCCCCAAAAAACTATATTGATATTTCTTGACATAAATCCATGATTCATCCAAATATTCCTCAACTGAAACCCATAACCCCGTGAAAAAATATCATAAGAAATCCCAACAACAATCAGGTCGAGTTTATGTCTATTGGATTGGGTCAGGTTTTATTTTACTAGGGCATGAAGGCCAATTCAGTTACATCTCGCACTTGTCCAAAATGGCAAAATAATATACGAGCTCATGAGGAATGATTCAAGATATAATTTCATATTCTTTTACAATCCATAAACTACGTGCACTTTTCATTCATTGTTAATAAACCATGAACAACCATTATCCATGATTACATCCTTTCATTATTCGTAAGAGTTTCTTGGACTTGGTTTCCAAAGGGCTAATCCCCTTAGAACCTCATTTAAGTTTAAGAATGTAACTTCTATTTCTAGGCCTCTAGAGTTATTACATGAAGATTTATTTAGGCCTATTAGAGTTGCATCCTTAGGAAATTCTTTTTATGAATGTGTTATTTTTGATGACTTTTCTATATTTACTTGGGTATATTTTTTACATAGTAAAAATGAGACTCTTGATAGATGTATTATTCTTTCAAAGACAGTTCAAAATATCCAAGAAATAAAATTATCACTATGCGCTGTGATCATGGAGGTGAATTTGATAATGAACTATTCTCTAAGTTTGTGAAGATAATGGGATCATGCACACATTCTCCTTTCCTCGTGCCCCACCACAAAATGGTGTTGTAGAAAGGAAGAATAGAACCCTAGTAGAGTGTTCACGCACTATGCTTAGTGATAGCAGGTTTGGTTCATAATTTTGGGCGGAAGCCGTCTATACCACTTGTTATGTATTAAATAAGATTCTAGTGAGACCAAATTTGAACAAAAATTGTTATGAATTGTTTTACAATAAATTGCATATAGTTCATTATTTCTGTGTTTTTGGTTCTAAATGTTTTATTAAACACACACCCGTCAATTTAGAGAAGTTTGATCCTCGATCCGATGAAGGGATCTTTGTTGGATATTTCAATCGTAGCAAGGCCTACCAAATATACAACAAGAGAAATTTAATGTTTAAGGAATCTCTTCATGTTTTGTTTTTATGAGGATTTTGATTCTTCTATATCTCGTGATGATGATAGTATTGAGTTTCTAGTAGATTCCACGCATAATGTTAAATTAGATGATTCTAATGAGACTAACGCTACTAATCAAACTGTTGAGAATGTTCATATTGATCCAGGTGTACCCAAGACATTTACTATTGTCCTGCATCATCCACATGACCAAGTGATATGCAACATTGGTGATGGAGTCCGTACTAGATTACGGGTGGAGCACTTCACACATTGTTCTTTCGTCTCTACAATTGAGCCAAAGAACATCGACAAAGCATGTGAAGATAGCTTGTGGATCATGGCGATGAAAGAAGAGCTCATCCAATTTGAAAGGAACGAGGTTTGGGAACTTGTTTCTCCTCCGGAAGGTCATCAAGTCATACGTACGAAGTGGATCTTCAAGAACAAGATGGATGAGATGATGTCATCACCCGGAACAAGGTATGGTTAGTGGCTCAAGGCTACCGGTAAGATGAAGGTATTGATTTCGAGGAATCATTTCCCCGTAGCTAGATTAGAATCTATTAGGTTATTATTATCATTTGCATCATTTAGGAATTTCAAACTGTTTTAAATTGATGTCAAAAGCACATTTTAAATGGAATTGTTCATGAATAAGTTTATGTTTCTCAACCACCTGGTTTTATTCATGAAAAATTTTCAAATCATGGTTTTAAACTCAGGAAAGCATTTTATGGCTTGAGACAAGCTCCTAGGGCTTGGTAAGATCGTCTAAAGAATTTTCTTTTGTATTTGGGTTTCAAAATGGGTGAGGTTGATTCAACGGTATTTACAATGTATTTTGATCATGACATCCGTATAATTCAAGTCTATGTAGAAGATATTATATTTGGTTCTACTAACACCTTCTTATGTCAAGAATTTGCTAAGTCTATGCAGGATGAATTTAAGATGAGCCATATGGAAGAGCACACATACTTCTTAGGTCTTCAAATTCGTCAATTGGAGCAAGGGATATTCATCCACCATATGAAGTACACAGTGGAGTTGATCAAGCGCTTCGGGATGGAATGTCTTCCTCCAAGCGTACTCTAATGAGCACGACGACAAATCTCGATAAAGATGAACGAGGCACAGACGTCGACATACATCAATATCGAGGTATGATTTGTAGTTTACTTTATCATACCGCTAGTAGACCCGATATAATGTTTGCCGTTAGTCTATGTGCACATTATCAATTATGACCAATACAATCACATTTGATTGTGGTCAAAATTATATTTCATTATCTTAACCAAACACTCGACTATGGATTATTTTATCCTAAGTCATGCACATATGAGTTAATCTCATATAGTGATTCCGATTTTACCGGACGAAATCCGATATGAAAAGAACTAGTTGTATTGACATTTTATAGGTAATTCCAATGTTTCTTGGTTTTCCAACAAACAAAACTCGGTGTCCCTATCTACGACCGAAGCAGAATATATTACCGTGTGTTTAGCTTGTGCACAAGTCTTATGGATGCGACAAACACTCAAGGACTATGGTATCGATTGTGGTACATGTGCTATCATGGTCGATAACTAAAGTGCCATACGTCATCTAAAAACCTGGTACAACACTCATGTACCAAACACATAGATATTAGACATCATTTTATAAATGATCATGTCCTCAAGAAGGATGTTAAGCTAGAGTATGTCGACACCCAAAACAAATCGCCGGTATTTTCATTAAACCACTCAAGGAGGATTCTTTTGTAAGGCTTAGGAGAGAATTAGGGATTATAGGAGAATCAAAACTCTAAGAGATCATTTTTTGTATGTCATGTCATGATTCATACATATTTCATATGATATATTATGATTTATGTATGTTTGTTGAAATTGGAATCATATATCTCAAATTCATAGTTTGAGCATTTTATGAGATATATGTGATTATTATGCTATTGTTAAGCAATTTTGATTTTATTTGGTATTTATGAGCTTCAAATGATTGATTGAGTAATGCTTTTGAGATGTTTTATGCATAGGTTGAAAAAGTAGAACTTATTTAGCTTGAGAGATCTCTTACATTTGATCATTGGTTCATTCTTAGTTGTCTGGACCAGGACAAATGTTTGGGCATGTTGCACCAGACGTCTGTCGAGTTAGATCATTTCTTCCTCAAAAATTGCTGGCATATCAGCCATCTGCAGTTCAATAGACAGACGTCTAAACAATCGATTAGACGTATGCCAGATGAACTTCAGACGTCTGTACAGTTAGGAATTTTTGTGGAGCGAGAGCTCTCTCTCCCCCACCATCTTGGTTTGACAACTGTCAGATGTAGGACGACCAGATGCCTGAACCGTTGTTCAGTCGCCTGTTAGGTCTTCATTAGATGTGATGGCATGTATCCATCAATACGCGTATTTTCGTAATTCTATTATTAAAATGATTTCAAATGATTTCAAATACGTTTGAATGATTTAAAATAGGTTTATGAGATTTTTAAAAATAGTTTATGCGTATACGATTTTTTAGATATATATTTTCAAAAATGGTTTCAGAAAAATTATATAATATACTTTTATAATTTTAAGTTTCATCAAAATAGTTATAAATAGTTTATTTGATTTTAAAATATTTTTTATGAATATCAATGAAATATTTTTATAAAATATTTTTCCATATAAATGTTATCAAAATAGTTTTAAAATGTTATAAATATGATTCTATGATTTTTAATTATTCTCTGTTATTTTTACGTACTTTTCTGAGTCAAATCAACTCGAAACCTACAAACCCGCAACCCACGACTGATAAAACGTTTTGCCTCAAAAATCATATTTTCATAGCTCAAAATTATAAACAGATATTATTTTCATGATCCTCACGACGATACGAACCCGTGGTAATTTTTTGGAGACTTTTAGTTTCAAGAGCAAAATCGTAATTTTATATATTTAATTACTTTTTACTAATTACCGTTACTTACTTAACTTGTTTAATTATCTATCTTAATTACCTACCTAACCCACTTATAAGAAGCACATGTGGAACTAACCTAAGCTTATTTCTAAGTTTAGTCAAAGTCCTCCAACTAAAATTAGTAATACATATATTATTATCCTATATTATTATCTTATTTAAACAACCCCTAAAATCTCACAGCAACCCATCTTCCCTCTCACTGACCCCCAACTCCCTACAGTGGAACCCTCCATTTTATTATTATTCTTCTTCTTTCCAAACACCTCGCAGCGCCCTCTCGGCGGCTCCTCCTCATCCCTCTCCCTGCCGGTGGCAACACCCTAGCCAACCACCGACCCGTACAGTCGAACCCAAGAGACGATAGCCTCGCAGCCCACTCCACGATGCTGAAAGCACCATCGCACACCTCCACGGTGCCATTTCACCCCCGGGCGATGCCTCAGCAACCCGCGGCTCTGCCACGTCATCGGAGTTACACAGTCGAGCTCGCGGTGACGGAGAACCCCACGGCCGAGACCCTACTGCCGCCTCGCCACAGTGGCCGACTGTCGCCGTCCTTAAGCCTGTCGCCGACCACCCGAGCATCCTCGTCGGCCCCCAGGTTCCGTGCGTGCAAAGTGAACGCTAGAGAGGGAGAGAAAGAGAAGAGAGTTAGAGAGAGTATTAGTTATATAAATATAACTAATACTCTCTCTTACTCTCTCTCATATATATATTATACATTTGACAGTGTTTTTTGAATCCTAGGGCTGACTAGGACAAGCTGACTAGGACAAACTGGTTGATAGAAAGACGACTCAGATTAAAACTCGGGGAATCAATGGTTGAGATGAAGTTTTGAGAGGCATTATTTGTATTTTGGAAGACAGCCTTTTGATTTGTGGATCCCATTTGATAACTCTTTGCGTGACATGTGGGAGAGCAAGCGCCTCTTTGTATTGGGGAAGTGCAAAGGTGTTTTTGGGGGAGAACAACAGACAATTGATTGTTGAGAGATTTCCCAAGAAAGCAGCAATGAGTGTTGTGACATGTCCTCTCTTTTTCCCCTGTTTCAAAAGGGCTCCTCGATTCACACACACTCTCTCTCTCAGCTTAAAAAAGGAATTAACCTCACAATTTCTCACAGTTCAAACCTCAAACAATTTCTCACGGTCGCAGCCTCTGCCGAGCTGCGCTGTTGGCCGAGCCCAAGGGAGGAAGGTTCGCTCTTGGCCTGCGCTGCGCTACGCTGTTGGCTGAGTCTTCAAATTTTTGATAGTTTTTGTTGATTTATCTGCTTGAGCTTGAAGCGCCCATCAAGATTTGCAGTAAAGCTTTTTTGACTTTTTTTTTGAGATTTTGAGATATGGGTTTGAGTTTGATTGTGTTTTTGGCGATGATTTTTTTTTCGATTCTGTATCGAGTGGTTGATAGTTTGATAGTTTGATAGTTAGATGCAATAAATGGAGAACATGTTTAATGTTTAGATTAGCTTATGCTGCACTTACATCATTGGTGTGATTTTTCTTAGTGTTAAGGAGCTCTCGAAGTGGAGAATATCCATTCAAAAGAATTAGTGTATTTTGTTCGTAACAACCGGTTGCTAATTCAATTGTCGAAAGGGCAAATGGATGCTTAGATTGTGGCGGCTGTTGCTATTTTACATGGGGTAGTCATTGGGTTCAGTCTATTTATGCTTCTTGCACCTATTTCTGATGTTATTTGAAGGATTAGTAATGTGAAATATAACACTGTAAATGTATTGATATCATTGCTGGGGCAATGTTATAACACTGTAAATCGAGTCTTCAAATTTTTGATAGTTTTTGTCTCTGCCGCCGTCTCGGATGACGCGAAGAATGAGACGAAGTCAGACCCGGAGCCCGGCAGCAATGTCTTCTTTGCGCTCCCGAAACCCGAAGGCGCGGTTCGAACATCGATCAGCACACGAAGGAGGAAGTCGATGCCATCTTGAAGAGGGGGTAGCCAAGTCTGGTCATGGGAAAAGGGGATGTCGATGCCATTTTGCCAGAAGAGAGGAAGTCGATGCCATTTTTCCAGAAGAGAGGAAGTCGATGCCATTTTGTGTCTGCAAGGAAGACTAAGATGCCCACAAACGAAATTGTAAGTTATTTTCTGGGCATGATGTTAAAATTGTGGGCATGATGCTAAAATTGTAAACAATATTGTAAACCGAGAGCTTAAAATTGTAAACAGTATTAGTAATTTCTTACAATTTTCGCATCCACAACAATATAGAAAAAAAATTCGTGATCTCTTAACTATTACAATTGATAACCGAGGGCTCTAGAAAAAAAAATTCGTTTGTTCAAGGGTGTTCAAAATTAATTTGTGGGCATGATGTTAAAATGGTAATCTGAAGTTAAAATAGTTAAGAGCCCTCGGTTGTCTCCACGGTATCATACTTCAGATTACAATTTTCGCATCCACAACAGTATTTTGTGGGCTTTTTGTGCCTTATTTTCTTGAGCTTTGATAACCGAGAGCATATAGCAGATTGAATTAGAAATTAGTTAAGAGCCTAGTATTTTCTTTCGACCAAATTTATTTCATAATAAAAAATTAAAGTGGCGATTTTGGGCGAAGACTTAACGAGTGGAGACTGTGGAGTGAAATCCCACTCTCTTCTCCTTCTTCCAACCCTTCGACAAAAAAGGGTAAGCTTTACCATTGTCACTGTTTAGCTTAACATGCAGCCGGATTGAACAAGCTGGTCAAAAGTCATTTTAACAAACAACGGATGAATGGATGCAAGCTGTTTCATATTATTTGATTTTATTTTGAACAGGACGGCATGTTTTGCGAAAGTTTTGGGGAATCTTTAATTTGGGTTGGGAACTGTTGGGGGAAAAACAAAATTTTGAAATTCCTCGAACCATGGCTACTACGGCTGCGGACTCCCACCCTCGAGGCAAGAAATTACTAATAGGGGCTTCCAACAACAATAGTGTCAAGGGTAGAGTTGGGATTGTGATGTCATTTCATGTGGAACGCCGGTGTAAACCGAGACGATTAGTGTCAAGGCCAGTGAAAAAGCATTCTTCAGTCTTTCACTCACTCTCTTCTCATAAATGCAAACCCAAAGGTCGAGGCAAAAAATGGCCATCTCTTCTCATCGCCCAAAGGTCGAGGCAAAAAAACACTACACAAGGATTGAAAGCCAAAAATCTGGGACGGATTGAGACGGATTGAGACGGATTTTTTGTGGGTGGAGCCAAAAAAAACTGCACAAGGAAGAGACAGATTTTTTGTGGGTCGAGGTAAAAAAGATGAGACGAAAAAATGAGACGTATCCATTGAATGGGTTTCAATCCACTGAAGTTTAATAATGCGTGGATTAAAGTGGGTCCAATACGCCTACTTTAAGTCACTGAAGACAAAGCCCAGAAACTAACAGACATATTTAATAAACACTAATAGACATATTAAGTCACTAATAGACATATTAATCCACTGAACTTAATCCACTGAAGTCTCATATTTAATAAACACGCCTAATTTAACTAATAGACATATTAAGTCATATTATTGAAGTTTAATAACATGTGCAAAGTAGGTCCACTTGCATTAAAATCTATTGAAGTTTAATAAACTTTGATTCAAAACATTTAATAAACCTTAGCACATCCAAAGCTGGAGTGGAAAAGACGATCTTAACCCACGGGAATCGTTCCCAAGGCAGGGAATCGTTCCCAAGGCAGCTGGAGATGGCTTGCTGTAATTAACCGCGCCAAAGGCGCCCGCTAAATTTTTTTACGACGAATTTTTTGTTCGGCACTGAATGCGCCCCACGCAATTTTTTTCGCTAATTTGTTGTTCTACGCTGAAGGTGCCCGTGCCGAATTTGTTGTTCTAAGCAGAATTTTTTGTTCCGCACCGAATTTGTTGTTCTACGCCAAATTTGCCGATGGCGTCCGCGCCGAATTTATTGTTCTACACCGAATTTGTTGTTCCGCGCCGAAGGCGTCTATGCCGCTAAATATTTTTACGCTATTTTGTTGTTCTTTTTAATTTTGGATGTGGAAATAATTTTTTTGGGGAACAAAGATTTCGCGGGGAGAATCTTAAATGATCCGTGCCCGCGGGCACGGGTTATGACTAGTGTATATATATATATAACTAATACTCTCTCTAACTCTCTCATATATATGAGAGAGTTAGAGAGAGTATTAGTTTTATATATATATATATATATATATATATATATATATATATATATATATATATATATATATATATACTAGCCATAACCCGTGCCTGCGGGCACGGTTCATTTAACATTTCCCCCGCGAAATCTTTGCTCCCCAAAAAATTATTTCCACAGCCAAAATTTAAAAGAACAACAAATTAGCGTAAAAATATTTAACGGCGCGGCGCCTTCGGTGCGGAACAACAAATTCGACGCAGGCGCCTTCGGCGCGAAACAACAAATTCGGCGTCGAAGAACAAATTTGGATGGTGCGGAACAACAAATTCGTAAAAAAATTTAGCCAGCGCTGAACATGGGCGCCTTCGGCGCTGAACAACAAACCTCAGGGTATTTTTACGCTAACTTGTTGTTCTGCTAAATTGTTTTACGCTAAATTTTTTATTTTGTTTAATTTAATGGACAATGCTTCTCCACAATCTTTCCCAAGACACTTTTAATTTCACAGTTAAGGTTCCCAAGGCACTTTTCCCCCCAAATTTAATCTCCACAATCTTTCCCAAGGCACTTCTAATTTCAAAGTTTAGGTTCCCAAGACATTTTCCCCTCAAATTTAATCTCCACAATCTTTCCCAAGACACTTCTAATTTCAAAGTTTTGGTTCCCAAGACACTTTTCCCACCAAAATTTAAGTTTTCCCACTAAAATTTTCACAAAATCCAATCTCAACCATTGATTTACCAAGATCAAATCTCAGCCACTCTTTATCTTGTCCTAGTCAGCCCTAGAATTCAAAAAAACGTTGTCAAATGTATAATAGACTAGTCATAACCCGTGCCCGCGGGCACGGTTCATTTAAGATTTTCCCTTGCGAATCTTTGTTCCCCAAAATTTTTTTTTCAAAGACAAAATTTAAAAGAAAAACAAATTAGCTTACAATATTTAGTGGCACAGGCGCCTTCGGCGTGGGTGCCTTCGGTGAGGAACAATAAATTCAGCGCATGCGCCTTCGACACAGAGCACCAAATTCGACGTGGGTGCCTTCGGCGCAGAACAACAAATTCGACGTAAAACAACAATTTCGACGCAGGTGCCTTAGGCGCGGAACAACAAATCAGCGTTAAAAAATGGTGCGAGCGCCTTCGGCGCGGAACAACAAATTCAGCGCATGCGCCTTCGACACAGAAAATCAAATTCGACGTGGGTGCCTTCGGCGCAGAACAACAAATTCGACGTAAAACAACAATTTCGGCGCGGGTGCCTTAGGCGCGGAACAACAAATCAGCGTTAAAAAATTTAGTGGGAGCCTTCGGCGCGGGCGCGGCTTCATATACGTATAATCCGTGCCCGTGGGACACTGGTCATTTAAAAATCTTGGACCCACTAAATGTACCGGTGGTTCGCGAAGCATCTGATTTTAAACAAACATCAATAATTATTAGTTTCCCCTGAAATATCAGCAGATGAGATCGAAATTTTACAGGGTTTTGCAACGCGGATCAATGAGTTGGCAACATCTCCCACATTCATTCTCCCACAGCTCGCGTTCATTCCCAAGATGAGATTGTGTGTGTGCACAACATTTTTTTTCATAACTAATATTAAAAGGCAATTCCTAATTTCAATGTTTTTGTGTATTTCCAACAAATTTCTCTTCAACCCAAAAATTTCCCTCCAAAACTTGATGTGACATTGCCACATATGACAAATTCAAAATCTGCCCTCAATTACCCAAATTATATATATATATATATATATATATATATATATATATATATATATATATATATAATAAAACAGGGATGTTATCATGGGTTTTTGGATAAGAGAAATTGGATAAGAGATATTGGTTATGTGTATTGTTGTATGTGGATATGTGTATTGTTGTATAAGAGATTTTGGTTAAGAGATAATGGATAAGAGATATTGGATAAGAGAATTTGGTTTTGGTTATGTGTAATTGGGTGTGATGTTTATATAGATTGTATATAGGGTAAGAGAAATTGAGTATGAGATATTGGATATAAGAAATCAAATCACCTAAAATATCAATTTTTTAAAATTTGCTCTCTTCTGTTTTTTGATCACATCAGAAATTGGAGGGAAAATTTCTGCCATCTTTCTTTTGATCACATTTGCGTTTCCTCTCATCTTTCTTTTGATCACATCACACAATGGAGGGAAAATTTCCGCCATTTTGTTCTCTCCTACAGACCAAGGGAGATCACAAGGGAGAGCATGAAGGGAGAGCACGAAGAGCTCACAAGGGAGAGCACGAAGAGCAAGGGAGATCACACGTTCCTCCTCGCCATCTTCTTCTACCTCAAGCAGAGCACCCTCATCTTCTACCACGGTTAGCTCTTCCTCTCACCTGTTTTTTCTTTTTCTTTTACTTTCAGCGATTTGCCTCAGCAAGTTGACTGTTGCTGTGGTTTGGTTAATTTTGCATAAGCTCTTCATTTTGATATGCTCTTCATTTTAAGCTCTTCATTTTCATTTTCATTTTGCTTGATTTTTTTTAATTTTGCATGAAAGTGTCCTGTGAAGCTTTGGTTATTGGATGAGAGCTTGCTGATAAGAGCTTGCTAATTTTGATAAGCTCTTCATTTGGTTATTGCTGATAAGAGCTTGCTGATATGCTTTGGTTATTGAGATAATTTTTTTTTGTTTTTGCAAGTTGGCTGTTGATGTGGTTTGGTTAATTTTGCATAAGCTCTTCATTTTGATAAGCTCTTCATTTTAAGCTCTTCATTTGTTAATGTTGATAAGCTCTTCATTTTCATTTTCATTGTCATGTGAAGCTTTGGTTATTGGATGAGAGCTTGCTGATAAGAGCTTGCTAATTTTGATAAGCTCTTCATTTGGTTATTGCTGATAAGAGCTTGCTGATAAGAGCTTGCTGATAAGCTTTGGTTATTGAGATAATTTTTTTGGTTTTGCAAGTTGACTGTTGATGTGGTTTGGTTAATTTTGTATAAGTTCTTCATTTTGATAAGCTCTTCATTTTAAGCTCTTCATTTTGCATGAAAGTGTCATGTGAAGCTTTGGTTATTGGATGAGAGCTTGCTGATAAGATTTTTTCATTTTGATAAGCTCTTCATTTTTGCATGATAGTGTCATGTGAAGATTTTTTTTAATATGAATTTGTTAATTTGTCAATGATAAGAGCTTGATAAGAGCTTGATGATTTTTTTAATTTGTTAATGAAAATTTTAATGTTGGATGAGAGCTTGCTGATTTGCTTCATTTTGGTTATTTTTTTAACAGGACACTTTCATGCAAATAACCAAAATAAAGTGTTTGCAAATGAAAGTGTCCAGTGAAGCTTTGGTTATTTTGGTTAATAATGAAGAATTTATCAAAATGAAAGTGTCTAATCATATGAAAATGAAAGTGTCCTGTGGAAATTGGTTAGAATTTATCAAAATGAAAATGAAAATGAAAGTTATTTGTAAACACTTTATTTTGGTTAGAATTTATCAAAATGAAAGTTATTTGTAAACACTTTATTTTGTTTAGACATTATCAAAATAACCAATACTGAAGAATATCTCAATTTTCACAGGACACTTTCATTATCAAAATGAAATTGTCCTGTGAAGCTTTCATTTTAAGCTTGCTGATATGCTTTGGTTATTGTGAAGCTTTGGTTATGTGAATACACCCATATCTTGCAGTTAACTTTCATTATCAAAATAAAGTGTTTGCAAATGACAAAAATAAAGTGTTTGCAAATGAAAGTGTCCTGCGAAGCTTTGGTTATTTTGGTTAATACTGAAGAATTTATCAAAATGAAAGTGTCTAAGCATATGAAAATGAAAGTGTCCTGTGGAAATTGGTTAGAATTTATCAAAATGAAAATGAAAATGAAAGTTATTTGTAAACACTTTATTTTGGTTAGAATTTATCAAAATGAAAGTTATTTGTAAACACTTTATTTTGTTTAGACATTATCAAAATAACCAATACTGAAGAATATCTCAATTTTCACAGGACACTTTCATTATCAAAATGAAATTGTCCTGTGAAGCTTTCATTTTAAGCTTGCTGATATGCTTTGGTTATTGTGAAGCTTTGGTTATGTGAATACACCCATATCTTGCATTTAACTTTCATTATCAAAATAAAGTGTTTGCAATTGACCAAAATAAAGTGTTTGCAAATGAAAGTGTCCTGTGAAGCTTTGGTTATTTTGGTTAATACTGAAGAATTTATCAAAATGAAAGTGTCTGAGCATATGAAAATGAAAGTGTCCTGTGGAAATTGGTTAGAATTTATCAAAATGAAAATGAAAATGAAAGTTATTTGTAAACACTTTATTTTGGTTAGAATTTATCAAAATGAAAGTTATTTGTAAACACTTTATTTTGGTTAGACATTATCAAAATAACCAATACTGAAGAATATCTCAATTTTCACAGGACACTTTCATTATCAAAATGAAATTGTCCTGTGAAGCTTTCATTTTAAGCTTGCTGATATGCTTTGGTTATTGTGAAGCTTTGGTTATGTGAATACACCCATATCTTGCATTTAACTTTCATTATCAAAATAAAGTGTTTGCAATTGACCAAAATAAAGTGTTTGCAAATGAAAGTGTCCTGTGAAGCTTTGGTTATTTTGGTTAATACTGAAGAATTTATCAAAATGAAAGTGTCTGAGCATATGAAAATGAAAGTGTCCTGTGGAAATTGGTTAGAATTTATCAAAATGAAAATGAAAATGAAAGTTATTTGTAAACACTTTATTTTGGTTAGAATTTATCAAAATGAAAGTTATTTGTAAACACTTTATTTTGGTTAGACATTATCAAAATAACCAATACTGAAGAATATCTCAATTTTCACAGGACACTTTCATTATCAAAATGAAATTGTCCTGTGAAGCTTTCATTTTAAGCTTGCTGATATGCTTTGGTTATTATGAAGCTTTGTTTATGTGAATACACCCATATCTTGCAGTTAACTTTCATTATCAAAATAAAGTGTTTGCAAATGACCAAAATAAAGTGTTTGCAAATGAAAGTGTCCTGTGAAGCTTTGGTTATTTTGGTTAATACTGAAGAATTTATCAAAATGAAAGTGTCTAAGCATATGAAAATGAAAGTGTCCTATGGAAATTGGTTAGAATTTATCAAAATGAAAATGAAAATGAAAGTTATTTGTAAACACTTTATTTTGGTTAGAATTTATCAAAATGAAAGTTATTTGTAAACACTTTATTTTGGTTAGACATTATCAAAATAACCAATACTGAAGAATATCTCAATTTTCAGAGGACACTTTCATTATCAAAATGAAATTGTCCTGTGAAGCTTTCATTTTAAGCTTGCTGATATGCTTTGGTTATTGTGAAGCTTTGGTTATGTGAATACACCTATATCTTGCAGTTAACTTTCATTATCAAAATAAAGTGTTTGCAAATGACCAAAATAAAGTGTTTGCAAATGAAAGTGTCCTGTGAAGCTTTGGTTATTTTGGTTAATACTAAAGAATTTAACAAAATGAAAGTGTCTAAGCATATGAAAATGAAAGTGTCCTGTGGAAATTGGTTAGAATTTATCAAAATGAAAATGAAAATGAAAGTTATTTGTAAACACTTTATTTTGGTTAGAATTTATCAAAATGAAAGTTATTTGTGAACACTTTATTTTGGTTAGAATTTATCAAAATGAAAGTTATTTGTAAACACTTTATTTTGGTTAGACATTATCAAAATAACCAATACTGAAGAATATCTCAATTTTCATAGGACACTTTCATTATCAAAATGAAATTGTCCTGTGAAGCTTTCATTTTAAGCTTGCTGATATGCTTTGGTTATTGTGAAGCTTTGGTTATGTGAATACACCCATATCTTGCAGTTAACTTTCAATATTGAGATATTCAGAAATTTTTTGTGGGCTAAATTTTTCATGAACTTGGTTATGTGAATACACCCATGTGGCTAAATTCTGGACTTCAATAACTTTCATGAATTTCAATAACACCCATATGGCAAAATTTTTATCAGTGCAGTATTCAAATAACCAAATGAAAATCCGTTTCCATGAAGTTAACTGAACTTTCATTCACTTTCATGAAGTTAACTGCAGTATTCATGAACTTCAATACACCCAAAAGTGTAGTATTCAACTTTTTTGCATATCTCAATTCACTGATAAATTTTTCAATATTGAATACACCCAAATGAAAATGTTATTGAAGTTCATGAAATTTCAATTTCTGGATATTCAGAAATTCTTGATATATGATTTAGCATGTAATATGATATTGAGTAGTTATTGAATACACCCAAAAGTATGCATTGTTATCAAGTGATAATATACATTGTGAGAGTTTGTGGCAATGAAAAACAATTGTAGCAATATTATGTCCTGTAGATGGAAACCTGAATGTGAGAGTTTTAAGCTCAAAATTGATCTGCTTGATTTCGTGAGAGTTTTAAGCAGAGCTCAAATTTTTGCTCAAATTTTTTTCATTGCTACAAATAGGAAAAAAATGTTTGCTATTCAAATACTATGCTAAACCCAACATTCAAACATTGTGAGATGTCCTGTAGCAATAATATGCATTGTGAGATGTCATGTGCCAATTTGATATGCTTATACAATTGAGTGTTGGTTCATACAAGAAATGTGACATGTAAACGAGTTAAATATTGAGCTAATTGAGCTAATTAGGGTTTCTTCTTTTATGATCTATTTTATCATTAAGAATGATTATCAGAAGCATATAAAGATGAACAAATGTGAGCAATTTTTTGGTCAAAATGATTGGGTTTGCTTTGTGTATATTCTGTGTAGTTTTAATCAAAGCAAGTAATAGCAAAGAGCATGCATAAGTCAATTCCCATTTAATTTTATTCTATTTCTATGGATAAAAATAAGTCATGGCAAATGAACACATAGAATTGAGGATATGTGCATAAAAGCCCTGTTAATATTATGTATTAATGGCAGAATGGCATTTTGTGTGTGATTTCTTTGTTAAAAACTTCAAATATATACAAATATGAAAGAATCCAATGTTCTTAGGTATTGTTGTCAAAGTTTAACTATAAATATACTTTGATTCTTTGTTTTTTATACTCAAAAAAACACTTGCTAATCAAAATTTTTTAACTAAAAGGTTCACATGTTTGTTCTATAATTTGACATGTTGGTTATTTGTAAATTGTTTGGATCTTTGATTCAAACATATGTTAGTTGATTAGTATCTCTCTATCATATGTTAGTTGATTTGATTGTGCAATTATTGTTTTGTGTATTCATGTCAGATTGGCAACAAGAAATCTTGAATATCAATAAAAAGGAGAATTTTGAGTTATATCCAATGCCGAGATCAAGGTACGGTACAGAGTCCATGTTTGTTCTTAAATATGGAAATACTTCAAGAGTCTGCATGAATGAATTCACTGTTACTACAATATTTTGAGCAGAGGGTCTGAAATGCCACATCGACAAAGGGGTAAAGCTCATAATTCCTCATATTAACTATTTGACTGAAGATTTTTTAATTCACATTGCATCCTAGATTGCTCATAATTCCTCATCAGGTGTATTTTTAATATCGCTAAAGTCCATATGTTTTTATTCTTTCAAACTATATCTACCCTTGGTTTGTTCTTTTTATAGTAATAAAAGAATAGCATAGTAGATACATCTTTTCTATTATATATACTTGCATTATATTTGGTAGTCTCATTCTTTTTAAGAGGCACATCAACAGTAGAAGCATTCTTATGTAAATCTCTCATAATTAAATCGATGACAACCAATCCATATGGCAATGTAAATAGAGAAATATACAAATTCTGATGAAACCACATGCAATGAAACCAATTTTTACAATTTTATTTCAAACACCATTACATGAAATAATCTGGGCATTAATTTTGTGGTGACTTCATGCATAGAAAATCATTGGCTTTTCATTTCTGTAACACTTCAAATGGTGTATATCAATTTCACATAGAGAATCCTTAGGTATATTATCCATTTTTACAATTTTATTCCAAACACCATTACATGAAATAATCTGGGCATTCATTTTGTGGTGACTTCATGCATATGAAATCATTGGCTTTTCATTTCTGTAACACTTCAAATGGTGTATATCAATTTCACATAGAGAATTCCGAATCCTCAGGTATATCAATTTTTACAATTTTATTTCAAACACCATTACATGAAATAATCTGGGCATTCATTTTGTGGTGACTTCATGCATAGAAAATCATTGGCTTTTCATTTCTGTAACACTTCAAATGGTGTATATCAATTTCTCATAGAGAATCCTCAGGTATATTATCCTGTGATTGGAATTTAGTCAAAATGATTTAGCAAATTCTTTCCAAAGGAACCAATTTTTGGTATACTGCTGTCATAAGTCCTCACCTAAACTGAGCTTGGAAACCTCAGTCTGATTCTATTGAAAGATAATATAAAAACAATAATAACTAACTTTTTAATTAACTAAAAATTTACCTATTAGAAACATAATTTGGTTCTACCTTTTGAGAATGTTGAATAAAGGGAGTTTGAAAGTCACATATTCAAATTTAATATTCCTTGCTGAGTGCACCATTTATCTTATGAAGATATGTTTTGTTTAAAAAAACCAGTTCAAGAACAAATAACCAGAGTACTGGAGGCTAAAATGTTACAGTGCCTCCTTGACTAAATTATAACTAAATTTTTGACAAAATTTTTGACTTAAAATGGAAAATGAATCAACAAAGGAAAACAACATAGTACTAATAAGTTATAATTTGAATGAATCACCATTCATCCTAAGACCAGATAAATTTTTTTGACTAAACATCATTCATCCTAAGAACACACACTGTACACATTAGTTGCCATTTTACGAGGCATTTGCCTCTCACTTTTACAGGTTATGATGTTAAACTATAGTATCTATAGCATCAATTTTACAGGATATGATGTTAAACTGAATAAAATCTATAGTATCAATTTTACATAATATGATGTTAAACTAAATTGGAGACATGGAATACAGTTTAGTAGATAGAATGGAGACATGGAATACATTTCAGTTTAGTAGGTGATTTGGGAGGAAATTTTTTTGGAATACTATTCCCTACTAAACTAAAATGTAACGATGGAATGCCATATTGAAAACTGATCACTCCTTATTTTACACCTTTTTCCCGCATGTTTGCATGCCATTTAGATCGCCCAAATCATGTTTTTCACGATATATCGACGATATTGCGATGCTTTTCACGATTTGTTGTTTTTGTCGCATTTCAGGTGATTTGGCGCGGTTTGGAGTGATCTCGATATGCGCTTACTCCAGAGGGTCACCGACAACCTCCCCGAGGGGTATTTTGCTGTTGGAGAGGAGCGGAAGAAGAACGGACGTCGCAGGAGCGACGAGGAGGCCAAAACAAGCAATATGGGCATTTTTAGTGTCCCACTCGGCCGAGTGAAGGAGTCACTCAGCCGACCAGCGAGACACCGCTCGGCCGACCAGATCAGACACGATTCATACGTGCACTCGGCCGAGCGACGGAGACCACATCGGCCGAGTGACGAGACCCCGTCCGCCCGAGTGGCGCCTAGACGAAGCCCTTCAAAAATCGCCATGTTACTGTTTTTCGGCTGCCTGAGCTTCAGAAGACCCACTCGGCCGAGTGGATAATCCCGACCGCCCGAGTACCATGAAGCCATCGGCCGAGTGACGACAACTCACTCGGCCGAGCAGCCCCCGAAGTGAAGACCCCTGAAGATCGAGACTTACTGGAAAATTACAGGGTTTTCACTCGGCCGAGCGACTTTTGTCACTCGGCCGAGTGCGACGCGCTGCCTGTAGCGAAAATTGCGGAAAACAGGCTGCGCAGGGGTATTTTGGTCACAGTTTTTGGACGATTTTGGGGTCTATTTAACCCCTGTTTTTACCCTAGTTTTGAGAGCCTCTCTCTTAGATTTTTTGCAGCTTTTTAGATTAGCTTTTTAGTTTTATTCTTGTGATTGGAGAGGAGACAAAATTTGATTTTTTGTAGAATTATTTGAAGAACTCCATTGGTTTGCTTTTCTCTTCTCTAAAAATTCTATTTTTATTGCATATCTCAATATTGTGATGAATTCTATTGCTTATTTCATTGATTATTTTTGTGATCTTGCTATGAATTGTGAGTAGTCGCCACGTCTTGGGGCGTGGGGATGAACCCTACAAGCCCTATTTCATAATTGTGATGAATTGGTAGGAATTTTGCTAGAATTGCTACTAGGGATTAGATTGGGATCAATTTACTACGGTTGGCTAGGAATTCACATCGATTGGGATTTGCAAGAGATTGGATCCCAATTCGATAGGAAACCCTAGAAATCCGAATAGGGTTGGAATCGAATTTCCGTAGTATCGGTTTGCAAGAGATTGGACCGATACTAGGGTTTCCGGTTCCAATTCCGCGCCAATACCCGTTTGCAAGAGATTAGACGGGTAGGAACTATCCCAAACTAGGTCGTGGACCGAGTTTGCAAGAGATTTGGCTCGGTGCGTGATTGAACGATGATGTTGATCCTAATGCTAGCTTCCCTAGGCTAGGGTTTGCAAGAGATTGGACCCGAGCCTAGGATAGCTATAGACCGGCAACAGCACGAGAGCGTGAGCTTGGTTCTACATTCAGTTGCAACTAGTTCATCCAAAATCTTATTCTAGCAATTTTGATACCGATGAAACGCTTTTACGAAATACGGTGAGTAGCGGGAATTCCCCATTCCCTAGACGTTCTTTATTTGATTTGATATTTCCGTACTTTGTCTGACGATTGTGACAGGATCGCCAAAGGCAAATTTCTCGCTTCTTAAATAGCCAGGTTGATTGGAACAAGCACGGTCATTCGTCCTCCCTGTGTTCGATAACCCGCTCGCTGCTACACCGTGCGCTTGTGGTAAAACTACAACCGTTCTTTGGGGTTACGTCCCGGAGCGATCAAGTTTTTGGCGCCGTTGCCGGGGAGGCGATTGCGTTTGATCTTACCACCCTAGCTATTTCCTTTATTATTATTATCTCTATTTCTTTATTTTTTCTTTCACCTAACCCTTCCACTGTGCTAATCGTTTCTTTGAAACTCTGTTTTCCCCGTGCATGTACACGAGATCTACAGCGGACCCCGACGCTATATTATTTGATCCCGAGATCGAACGTACCGCGCGGAGACTTAGAGCAGAAAGGAGACAAAATCAGGAAGGGCGGTTTATGACCAACCCGGAAACTGCGGACCAATTAGCGGCAAGGATGGCGAGGATAATTTCTATTCGAGATAGGCTTCGGCCTAAGACCTCTTCTACGACCTCATCCATTGCCGTGCCGGAGTTGGCGGCTGACAAGAACTTCGAGCTAAAGACTGGACTAGTGGTTCTGATGCAGCAGGATCCATTTCATGGGAATGCCCATGAGAATCCTCACTACCACATCCAATTATTCTTGTCGAAGTGCGCCACATTTCAGATGCCGGGGGTCTCCATCGATGCCATCAGACTGCGTCTCTTCCCCTTCACGCTAAAGGACAAGGCACTCTATTGGTTGAGGACGCAGGCTGACGGAGTCTTCACCTCTTGGGACGAGTTGGCGAGTGCATTCATTGACAAGTTCTATCCGCCATCCAAGACGGTGAAGATCCGGAGCGCTCTCATGTCCTTCACGCAAGGACCCCAAGAGACGCTCTATGAGGCTTGGGAGCGTTTTAAGGATCTGCAGCATCAATGCCCGCACCATAGCATTGAAGATTGGGAGCTAGTTCATAGCTTCTACAACGGTCTCCAACCGGGGACCAAACAAATTATTGATGCCGCGGCGAATGGTGCTATCTTGTCAAAGACTCCCGAGGAAGCTACGGCCCTAATTGAGGAGATGGCCTCAAACAATCAACAATGGGGCGATGAGCGAGGACACTCCACGTCCTCCTTGAAGCCAACTAGTATCTATGAGGCGAAGGCCGTAGCGGAGCTTACAAGCAAGTTTGATTCTCTCCACAAGGTGGTGGAGAGACTGGAGAAGTTTATCACGGAGCCCCAAGGAACCCCTTCCACCTCCGCTCCAACGAACCAAATGTGTGATTGGCAAGACCAATCTCAAGCCATGTATGTGGGAGGAGAGCAAGGAGAAGGATCCTTGGAGCAAGTACAATATGTCGCGGGGAACCAAGGATATTGGGCTAATCCGGCCACAAGAAATCATCCCGTATTCTCTTACGCCAACAATGAAGGAGCTTTGAACCCGCCACAACAACCACCTCAACAAGCTCGACCACCACCACCCCAACAACAACACTATCCACCGAGGGGGCCTCCACAACAAAATTTCCAACCAAAGCAACAAGCTCCACCATATAGGCCACCCGGATACAATCAAGGGTGGAGGAATCAAAATCAAAACCCTCCACAAGCTCACTAACGATCCGACTTCGAAGCTAGAGTGGAGGCGTTTATGGTCGAGCAAAATAAGGTTAATGCTACCTTGAAGGCGGGGCAAGACTCCCTTAATACCGTTGTGGCTCAAATATCGGAGCAATTGGCGTTGCTCAATCGGAACACTCAATGATTGCCGGCGCAACCCGAGCAAAACCCACGGGGCAACACCGGCCACATCAATGCCGTAGTTGCCGTTACTACTAGAGGCGGGAAGGATACCACCCCCGCCATGATTCTTACCGAGGAGCCCGTGGAGTAAAGCTCGGAGCCAATTGAGCCGGTAGTTGAAGTTGATAAGGAGAAAGAGCCACAAGAAAAGGAGAAATCTAGAGCGGAGCAATTGATTGAGGAAAGGCGCTTCATTCCACCGGTCCCATTTCCCCAAAGGCTCACTAGAGCAAAAATGGAGAAAAGGCTAGCGAAGTTTTTCGAGTATCTGAGAGGAGTTAGCCTCAACATTCCCTTCCTCGACGCCATCGTGGAGATCCCCACATATGCTAAATTCTTAAAGGACTTGATTTCGGGGAGAAAGAGGAAGGAGAAGATTATGCTAGCCGAGGAGGGCTCTTGGTTCACCAAGAGAGAGAAGGAGCCGGCCAAATTTAAAGACCCGGGGAGTTTTCGGATTCCTTGCACCTTGGGCGGCGTCCCTCTTCAAAAGGCGTTGGTAGATCTAGGGGCTAGTGTGAGCCTCATGCCTCTCTCCATGTTCTTAAGGCAAAACACCGGGACGAAGTTGAAACCTACCGACATGCGGATACAATTGGCCGATGGGCGAATAACAAGGCCGGTAGGGATAGCCGAAGACATCCCGCTACAAGTCCCGGGGGGAATATGCTTGCCATGTGACTTCGTGATCATGGACGTTAAGGAGGAGGGAGATACTTCATTGATACTTGGACGCCCGTTCCTCGCCACCGCCGGAGTCATTGTCGACGTGCGCGAAGGTACCTTAACTTTAAACGTCGGCAACATCGAGGTGGAGCTTCACATTCCTAAGGCTATGAAACACATGCCTTACCACGGGGAACTTGACTACATGGACCTCCTTGATGAGGTGATAGAAGAGGCGATCCCCCACTCGATTGGCGCTCTTTTCGATGAAGATTTCGAGGAAGGCCTGGATTTAGGCCAAGATGAGGAGAAAAACGATTCCCCCGACCTCTCCGCTGACAATGATGAAGACGACGCTGATGTCGCAAGGATTCGAGAGCTCTACAAGCTCTCAAAATTAAAGTCTCCAAAGAAAGCTCCGCCGATACGGAAATCGGCGTCACCGGTGAAGCCGTTGACCGGGGCAAACGCTAACTTGGGGGAGCCTCCCCCTAACACTATTCGAGACGAGAGACCACCGCGGGAGAACACGCCACCGTAACTTCCGAATCCAAGCGTTCTCCCCGGAAAGTTTGATGGGTGCATCTCATATGCACCAAACATCCCGCATTAATTGAAAATCATAGGGGGTCGAGCTCACGACCTTAAATGAGCGCTTGTCGGGAGGCAACCCGACGGTTATTGCTTTATTTTTTTACTTTTTCTTTATTTTTTTTAAGAAATTTTTAGTGTTTTGAGTCGTTCGCCCAAAAATTTTGTGATAACGGGTCCTATTTTTCTTGACAGGAGAGGAGATAGGTAAATCCATCATGAGGAGGATGAACGAGACGACGAGGAGTGCCCCAGGAAGACGCTCGATGCTTAGGAGTAAGATGAAATCGACTGGAGGAAGAAAGACGGAGTTTAGAGCCCAAACGAAGACAAACAGCAGAACACAAGGCTCACTCGGCCGAGTATACTAGTCACTCGGCCGAGTACACAAGTTCGTCCGGCCGAGCCGCTCACGAACGAGGGAAGTCTGCTGTACCCAACTCTCTGTTTATTTTCTTGATTTCAGTATAACTTCTACTCGGCCGAGTATATATTTTCACTCGGCCGAGTAAAACGGATACGCTCCTAGGGTGAGTCTTGCCGAGTAGCATGAGCCACTCGGCCGAATGGACTTACTCCACTCGGCTGAGGCTGGCAAGGCCACTCGGCCGATGCGTAAGCGGGGAGGAAATTTCCATTGACCTCACTCGGCCGAGTGACCTTGTCACTCGGCCGAGTCGTAACTTTTACTATATAAGTGACCGAGGGGGGGCACGTTTTTCGAAACGCAAAAACCCAAATCGCCCGCGACACTTCGCATTCCCCTCGCCCGTTCCCCTCGCTCGCGCCCCCACTCGCCCGACCGACCGTCGCCGCGCCACCGCTCGGCCAGCCACCGCCGGCCGAGCACCCGCCGCGCCTCGCCCGAGTCGCCGCCGGCGGCCGCCGCTCCGACCACCTCCGGTATCGCTTATTTCGCCTTTTTCTCCTCTTTTTGTGTATTTTTCGAGGATCCATGTGTTAAACGACCCCCAAACCCAAATTGATTTCTATATCTATCTATTATACCCCTAATGCCCCATACATTTTGAATATTACTCGCTGATATCTCCATTTCATGCGCAGGTTGTTTTTGGGAGCTTAGGGGAGCCAAGGGGAGCTTCTACGGACTGAATTGGGCTTTGCGGAGGCGCTGTCTTTGTACTCTTCCATTGCTTAGCACTCGCGGCGTGTCGGGGTACACTCTTTCCTTTATTTTGCACACGCCGCACTTTTTACACTTTTTCGGCTCGCGCTCGGGGCCGATATGCCGCCCCGGACACGACCGCGGTCGAAGAGAGCTTCCGCCAAGCGGAAGCGGTCGGATGATGCCGGCCCCTCCCACGAGTTGGAGGACTCTCCTCCGCCTTCTCCCACACACCCCATCCACCCAGCACAGCCTGCAGGCCCCGTACACCCCGCACAGCCTGCAGCGCCCACACACCCCGCACAGCCTGCAGCGCCCACACAGCCCGCACAGCCCGCACAGCCACTCCCTGCCGCTCCACAGCCACCACCTCCGGCTCCACTGGTCGGGCCGCTCGGGATTACGTTCCGAGACGACGCACACCGCGCCGTCTTCGAGCGTATCTCCCAGCGCTCGATCGTACCCTCCAGGTTTGCACACCTTGCCGACCTAGGATGCCTGGGGGTACTAGAGGGGATGCTCACGTTGTACGACAACGTGGGCTGGCGAGATTTCTTTCAGGTGTCGGCGGACACGTTTACCCGCCCGACACTTGAGATTCTTAGTTCGATCGCCCGGACCGACGAGGGATGCTCGTTTTGGTTCATGGACCGGGAGTGCCAGGTCACTCTCGATATGATGAGAGCATTTTTCTCGTGGCCCGCTGTCCCCGGAGCCGATCACGGTTACGGCCCCACCCATATCCCCCCACCTTTCTTCGACGCCGGTGCCTTCTGGGCCCGGATTACGGGTCTTCACGCTGCCTTTGACCCTAGTAGGGCCAAGGCCTCGGCCATTGTCCATCCCTGCCTCCGTATTGCTCAGCGCCTTATGGCGACGACCTTTTTGGCCAGATATGAGCCGGGCACGATGTCTACGCCAGAGCTCTACATGCTCTACGCGATGACACGTCCCAGAGCTCTATCTAGGGATGGCGATGAGCTGGTCCCCGCCGTCGTGATTGATGTCGCGGCTTGGTTTTTGGACCGCATCATTGTATCGGTGGGCGCTCGCTCACCGATATGCTGCGGCAGCCTGATCACCTTGCTTGCCCTTATGACCGGCGAGGACTTCCCTGACGACCTGCGACGAGCACCGGGCCCCACTTCTCTGTCGATCGATGTTATGGCCCGGATGAAGATGCTTCGTCCGCACGGTGAGCGTCACTGGGTCTGGTTGCACGGCCCTTACGGTGCCGATTACATGATTCTTCCGAGCCCAGCTCGGACTCAGATTGCACCAGCCCACGTTGACTGGCTCCCTGCGATGGATGTTCTCATCCCCGCTGCTTACGTGCTCGAGGCCGAGGAGGCCGAGCAGGCCCACGCTGCCCACGCTGCCCCCGCAGACCCTGTCGACCCTGCCGAGCCTGCTGCCCCTGTTGACCCTATGGCCCCTCAGCCTATACCTGATGTTTCCGTTGCTCCTGACACCTCTGTCCCCACCTCTGTCGGTGTCGAGAGTACCTTAGCTGAGCCCACCTCCACTGCTTCGGAGGCTGTCACCACCACCACCACTGGCCCTCTGTCTGCTGAGCCTGTTTCTTCTGCCCCACCCGAGCGCCCGCCGACCGTAGTCGAGTGCGGAGAGCCCTCTGTCTCTACTGCTGCTGTATTTTCCGAGAGTGTCGTGGCGTCTATCCACACTTCTGTGCCACTGACCTCTCTGGCCGCCTCGCTGCCACTTTTGCACTCTTCTTTCGCTGCTGCTGCCTCCACTTCTCACCAGCCGGTGCCCCGGCCTCACACTGAGGCCAGGCCCACATTTGCGAGTGCAGTACCTTTCGTTCCTTTCCCCGCTGAGCCTGTCACATACACGACCCGAGTACGCCAGCCACGCCCTGCACAGCCCCGACCGGTGCGTCCCTCTGCACCACCTCCCCCCGACACTGTACTTCAGAGCATTCGTGCTCTAGAGGGGGCGGTGAGTGGCCTCAGAGGCGACCTTAGGACACTATCCTCCACCGTCTCTGCGATGGCAGGCCGCTTTGACCTGATCCCCCAGATTCACTACTGTCTTACCCAGGTCCTGGAGCGTCTCCCCCGCGTACCCCCACCCACCCAGCAGGTTCCCACCCACACTTCCACACACACTCAGCCTGCTACCACTTCCACACCCACACCCGCTCAGCGGCCTGTCCAGCCACCACCACCACTTCTGCCTCAGGACGGAGACGGCGCAACACCACCTTCTTAGGCACCCTAGATGCCATCGATTATTCCTGCCGTTGTGCTGCCCGTTTCTGCTGGGTCCTGTTGCAGTTTTGCCCACCCCCCTCCCCTCACTTATTTTGGGTTTCTCATTCAGATCGTATCCTTATATATCTTTTTTGGGAGAGAGGGAGAGTTTTTGGTGCCCCACCTTTATATCTGTATCACTCCATTCCTGCATGCATCATGACCGCATCATATTTTTCGTTTCTTTATTCTTCGTTTATTTTCGTTTATTTTCCCATCATGCATGCATCCTCACTTACCCCTCTCATTACTTGTATCTCGGTGTGCCACACTTTGCACATTGAGGACACTGTGCCATTTAGCTTGGGGGAGTGAGTTCTCACGATCTTTTTCGATTTGCCACCTTTATTTTTAGTTTTTCACGCCATTTTCCGCTTTTGCACTTATTTTCATCATTTTTTCTCATTTTACCATGCATCACGTTTTTCTTATTTTTCTGTGTGCCGCATTGTAAATAGTTCTATTTTCCCTTTATCTTTATTTCTTTCTTTTTCATCTCATGCTAGAGATGACTTTTCTGTGATGATGATGACGTGGAGTTAGCCTATTCTATATGCATGCTTTATTTGTCATGTCTTAGATTTTATTTCTGATATCATATGCTATGACTTGCCTTGCATCTAGAGATAGTAACCCACACTTTTTCCACATGAAAATGGATGAAATTTTATTATTAGCTGAGTCTGAATATTCATATGTATGCTATCACAGAAAACACACCAAGATTCACGCATTGAATGCCTATATCTGGAGTACTGATTTCTTTTCCTATATCACTTCTATATGCATGAATTGTACATTTCACTCCAGGATGATTGAATGATGTTAGCTATGATAAATCTGGATTAGTTAGCTTTTTTGTGATCGAAACTGAGTAGATTAGATTACCCTGCTGAAGTTGTCGTGCATGTCTTATAGAGTGAACCGAGAGATATATTCATTTCTTTCTCCACAAATCTTGAACATCATTTCTCTACTTTTAAAATCATTGGTGAATCTCCCCTTAGCGATCCTATTATATGGTATTTCCCCCGCTATTAATTCCTTGCTCCAAATTTCTTATTCAAAGAAAAAAAAAGAGAAAAGAGAAAATATCCTTGTATATCATTATCTCTCTTTGAGTTGGGATCGTTGTGTATATATGCTAGTGCTTCAAAAAAAAGAGAAAAAAAAAGAGAAAAAGAAAAGAGGAAAAATCCTCAATAAAAGATCCCATCTCACTTTCTTTCTTTCTCTTCTCTTTTCATTGCTTTTGGAGCTTTATAAAAATGGGGATGTAAATATTTTTTATGCCACCACGCTTATAGATAAGCTTGGGGGAGGGGATCCATTGATGTGTGAGAGAGTGACTACTTGACGTTGCACGACAACCTAGGCTAAGTAATATTCTATACTCGGTGAGATTATTTTTAGCTTTACGACGTCCAGAAATCTAAGCCTAGCACTCATTTCATGAAATCCATACTTTTCTATTCTCTCTATTCTATAGTGTGATACTCTTATACTCCTGATAGAAAGCATTCAATTGAAAAGTGTGTGATCTGTGATTTGTATACCGCTTTAAATGATTCAGACGATGTTAATTATAAGATTATTCCGTTTTTCATGATTATATTGTTGCTCGTGGGTTTTCTATTTCTATTTGCACCATTATACTATGATATCAAAATAAAACTCTTTGACATGTGTTTTTCATTCAGTGCATGCTATATGAGCGAGCGGAACCCACGTCCTGAGAAAATGATCTAGCAGCTTACCTCTTCGCTTCTTTCTTTCTTCTTTATTTTTATTTCGTTTTTCATTCTTCTCCGTTTTTCATTTTTCATTTTTCTTCGCCGTTTTCGTTTTCCGAATCCACCGGGTTCGCCTTTTACTTATCTTCCTCGAGGACGAGTAAGAGGCAAGCTTGGGGGATTTTGATCACTCCTTATTTTACACCTTTTTCCCGCATGTTTGCATGCCATTTAGATTGCCCAAATCATGTTTTTCATGATATATCGACGATATTGCGATGCTTTTCACGATTTGTTGTTTTTATCGCATTTCAGGTGATTTGGCGCGATTTGGAGTGATCTCGAGATGCGCTTACTCCAGAGGGTCACCGACGACCTCCCCGAGGGGTATTTTGCTGTTGGAGAGGAGCGGAAGAAGAACGGACGTCGCAGGAGCGACGAGGAGGCCAAAACAAGCAATATGGGCATTTTTAGTGTCCCACTCGGCCGAGTGAAGGAGTCACTCGGCCGACCAGCGAGACACCGCTCGGCCGACTAGATCAGACACGATTCATACGTGCACTCGGCCGAGCGACGGAGACCACATCGGCCGAGTGACGAGACCCCGTCCGCCCGAGTGGCGCCCAGACGAAGCCCTTCAAAAATCGCCATGTTACTGTTTTTCGGCTGCCTGAGCTTAAGAAGACCCACTCGGCCGAGTGGATAATCCCGGCCGCCCGAGTACCATGAAGCCATCGGCCGAGTGACGACAACTCACTCGGCCGAGCAGCCCCCGAAGTGAAGACCCCTGAAGATCGAGACTTACTGGAAAATTACAGGGTTTTCACTCGGCCGAGCGACTTTTGTCACTCGGCCGAGTGCGACGCGCTGCCTGTAGCGAAAATTGCGGAAAACAGGCTGCGCAGGGGTATTTTGGTCACAGTTTTTGGACGATTTTGGGGTCTATTTAACCCCTGTTTTTACCCTAGTTTTGAGAGCCTCTCTCTTAGATTTTTTGCAGCTTTTTAGATTAGCTTTTTAGTTTTATTCTTGTGATTGGAGAGGAGACAAAATTTGATTTTTGTAGAATTATTTGAAGAACTCCATTGGTTTGCTTTTCTCTTCTCTAAAAATTCTATTTTTATTGCATATCTCAATATTGTGATGAATTCTATTGCTTATTTCATTGATTATTTTTGTGATCTTGCTATGAATTGTGAGTAGTCGCCACGTCTTGGGGCGTGGGGATGAACCCTACAAGCCCTATTTCATAATTGTGATGAATTGGTAGGAATTTTGCTAGAATTGCTACTAGGGATTAGATTGGGATCAATTTACTACGGTTGGCTAGGAATTCACATCGATTGGGATTTGCAAGAGATTGGATCCCAATTCGATAGGAAACCCTAGAAATCCGAATAGGGTTGGAATCGAATTTCCGTAGTATCGGTTTGCAAGAGATTGGACCGATACTAGGGTTTGCGGTTCCAATTCCGCGCCAATACCCGTTTGCAAGAGATTGGACGGGTAGGAACTATCCCAAACTAGGTCGTGGACCGAGTTTGCAAGAGATTGGGCTCGGTGCGCGATTGAACGATGATGTTGATCCTAATGCTAGCTTCCCTAGGCTAGGGTTTGCAAGAGATTAGACCCGAGCCTAGGTTAGCTATAGACCGGCAACAGCGCGAGAGCGTGAGCTTGGTTCTACATTCAGTTGCAACTAGTTCATCCAAAATCTTATTCTAGCAATTTTGATACCGATGAAACGCTTTTACGAAATACGGTGAGTAGCGGGAATTCCCCATTCCCTAGACGTTCTTTATTTGATTTGATATTTCTGTACTTTGTCTGACGATTGTGACAGGATCGCCAAAGGCAAATTTCTCGCTTCTTAAATAGCCAGGTTGATTGGAACAAGCACGGTCATTCGTCCTCCCTGTGTTCGATAACCCGCTCGCTGCTACACCGTGCGCTTGCGGTAAAACTACAACCGTTCTTTGGGGTTACATCCCGGAGCGATCAAAAACCAGGCTTCCAATGCATTCTTCAGATCTTGGGCATCTTCCTCCATTGCATCTAACCGCATGTCAATTTTTTTTATTTTTTACAGAGGCGATGATGATGTCAAATATTCTTTTTTGTTGTGGTTTTTGATGATCTCATTTATGCCTTCATGTTGCATATCATGACTGGGTTGCATATCTAAAATGTGTGTTTTTGTAATATTATTGAAGATCTTATGTGTATATGTTAAAGCTCAAACTTGATTGTGAAGATGAAACTTTGTGATCTGTTGAAGATGAAACTTTGTGATCTGAAACCCTATACTGTTATTGTTCTAACTTTGTGATTTGTTGAATCTTTCAGCTGGGGAGTATGATTCTTTCTTCAATGGGTATGATTGCTTGATGGTTATCTTTTACAATAATAAGCTCAAGTTGCACTGGAACTTCAGTTAGCAGAATGGCTTAAATTGTAATGGAGCTGCAGTTAGTCTTCAGCTTGGCTTAAGCAGAATCCCGCTTTGTTTAGGAATTTGTTCAATTAGCCTCAAGGAGAATCAGCTTTTAGCTGAAATGTACTACAACATGGGTGTATTTAAATTGTCTCCACACCTGATTGTATTTTGGCTGATGCTAAATTCTTTTAGCACACATCATTTGTTTTAAAATTGTATAAAGTAGGAGTTTAATTGAAATATAGAGAGTCAGAAAATGTGGTGGTGCTGATATGTGCTGTGTGTATGGGCAGTTTCTTCATGTTAGTATGTGATGAAATGTGGTGAAATGTGTGTTGAAATGTTTTTACATGAAATGAGCAGATTAAATGTGGTAAAATGAGCAATGAAATGCTGGTTGAAATGTGATGAATTGTATGATTAAATGTGTAATGTGAGCAAATGAAATGGTTTGAAATATGTTGAACTACATGTTGAAATGTCTCTAGACTGTCCCTAGGCTCTATATATGGCTGAAGGCTATATCTGGTGAAATGTTGTCTAAAATGTGGAGAAATAAGCAATGAACCTCTTCTAGCTACAAGATATATACGACTCTAAAGAGCAATATAATCTAAGTACGCAATCAAAGAGAGAGTAGTAAAACATCTCCTAATGAGCAATGCACCTATTTATGAACCAATCGAGCAATCCAACAGATGTTGGCTCCAATAGATATTGGCATCAAACAGATATTAAAAGACCAATCATCCATACATTCATATAGAGAAATACAAACGCATGCACTACGTTTCATATACATACTCATACATATACTCATTAATACATGAACAAATTCAACGTTAGGTTATGAAGTCTGCAAGGACCTGTAATTGCGGCATTGCAACATCCTTATATCCTTGAGCAACATGGACAAATCTCCTTAAGAAACACTTGGCTATCAGCACAATCAACTCATACTTCAATTGCGATGGCCGAAGGAGCTCGCACAATTTTTTCAAGCTAATTTGTTGTTTCACGCTAAATTTTTCACGCTAATTTATTGTTCCGTGTCGAAAGCGCCGTGCCGAATTTATCGTTCTATGCCGAATGTGATGTTCCGCTCCGAAGGCGCCCACGCCGAATTTGTTGTTCTGTGTCGAATGCACCTACGCTGAATTTGTTGTTCCGCGCCGAAGGCACCCGTGCAGTTAAATATTTTTACGCAAATTTGTTCTTTTAAATTTTGGCTGTGGAAATAATTTTTTGGGGAACAACGATTTTGCGGGGGAAAATCTTAAATGAACCGTGCCCGCGGGCACGGGTAATGACTAGTATATATAAGATAGCGCTATTTGATGAGATATCTGCAGATATTAGAATCGCTCTACGAGATGAAGAGGTGGATGAGGAGGAAGCTGTTGAAGGGTATAAAAACTGGGACATTCTTGACAATGGGTGATCTGTAATATTATTTTAAAGTTTCCTGTAGAATTGTGTGATGTTTTGGGATGTGGTTGGTGAGTATAGTCTGGAATTGATAGTTGAGAGTGACGACGCATGTGTCCTCTCCTCTCTCTATTAATACCAACTATATGAACCCCACATTGTAACTTTGTATATTATTCAATATAGTCTCTAGCTTATCTTTCATATATATATATTATTCAATTTTGGCTGTGGAATTTTTGACCTCACAGAACCAGTCCTAGCTAAGGTTGGTGACTACATCTTGACTAAATATGATAGGAGGGAGACGATGGGTACTATGGCTAGAACTGTGCTATCTGTAGTAGTGTGGAGCATATGGAAAGAGAGAAATAGCAGGATTTTTGAGGGCAACAGGAAGGCTAAGACAGAGTTGTTTGATATTATTGCTGCTGAGGTTAGGAATGTTCTCGTACATCTCGATGCTGATACTCAAGAAGCAATGCAGGCTATGATAAAATGGGAATTTAGAGATGCTGGTTAGATAGTGTGATATGTAAGGATAAGGCCACCTTTTATTTTTCCTTGAGCACTCTGATTGAGCAGGTAAATGGTGACGGGGTGGTGGGTTAAGGGTGACGGCGCTTGTGCCCTATCCCCTCTCCCACTATTCCCCTCTCCCTCTACACTGCTGTAACGGTCACTTTCCGACCGAACACTTTTAGTACGTATCTTTGGTTGATTTGTGTGCGTGTTACCGTGTTTGATTTTATTATAGCTTTCCGTAGCTCGAACGCACGACCGAACCCCGTTTTCACAACCCTCTCGGAGGCGCGATCACTCCGGTATCTTCTTTGTAATTTTAGGGCGTCGATGGACCTATATGCAATAATATCTTTCATTAATAAAACAATTCTTTTTAAACTTTGGTATTCCTAAAACTTCTGTGCGTAGGTATCCAAACAAATTCGTTTTTGTTTTTAATTATTATTTTATCCTAACCTAGCAACCTGAGATTGGAGGGGGGATATAAGCAAAATCTAAAACCGTTATAAGCACTAACCTATTAATAATCTAAACAATTTTAATTTTTGTTTGTTCTAACCCACTGTTTTCGAATCTCAACAAATCCTATAAAATATCTATCTGCCAGCTCTCCCCATCTCCCACGTCAACACGTCTGCTCACTCTCCCTATTAATTTTTCTCTAAATGCCACCTACCCTAACCTATCTTCCATCTTTCCCTACCCTATATTTAGCTAGGGCTTTGAATTTTCAGCCGCACAAAGCTAAGAACAGTTCTGTTCTTTCTTTTTTTTGCTATTATCAAATCCATACACACGTGAATCCTATCACCCCACTCCCCTAGTCTCTCTCCACATAACAACTTTTTCTCTTCCATATTCTATTAAAAAGCTAACCTAGGGGAAGTCTACAGCCGCACAAAATGGCAACCTTGGCCATTTATTTCTTCTTCAATCAAACCCAGGAGGAGAGCTCTTCTCCTCTCAATTTTAATAACCCACGCAACTCCGGCAACCGTCGTGCCCTCAGCCATCAAACCCCCTGTCGGCTCCCATGTCGAAGCTCCCTTTCCCTCTGACTTTCGCCCAGAACCCTGACGCGGCTGCTTCCTCCTGCCAAAGCCCACCGGTGAAGCCAACGAAACTCCCCCTACCGCCTACTCCGATGGGCCTTCACGGCATCCGACAGTCCCAAGATCTCCCGGTGCTCCCCTCTCCTCCGCACGCAGAACTCTGACCGTGGTGTTACAATCACCATCGACAGCCCTGCCGCAGCAGCTCTCTCTCCCCTTCCGACGACTACCCGCAACTGTCTCTCTCTCTCTCGACGCCTTCACATCCAGCAGACTACGCGCGCTACTGCTATCTCGTCGCATGGTCGTCGCCGTGCACCCCACTCCGACCCCATCCTCAGGCGTGCACACCCTGCTGAAATCCCGACAGCAGCGCCTCAGATTCAATATCGATCCCCGCTGCCACGACTTCGTCCCAGTGCTATGCGCCCCCCTATGAAGCACAACAAAGATGACGTGAATGGTAAGTCTGGGCATATATATATATTAATGTCCTTAGTCTTGTGAACGTGATAATGTGGAATACAGTGACCTCTTCATATCAATACTTTAGATGATGTACACATGGGTGTAGCCATGTAGGGTAACTGTGAGTGTTTTGGTTTCACGTGGATGGTGCTATATCACCTATAGGTGTGAAAGATAATATTAGTTATGGAATAAAATATATAAATAGTGTTCTTTTATAAAGTTAGTGATATAATTAAGTGATAAATGGTTAGTAGTTTGGTACTATTAGGAAATGTCAGTATAAAGGTTGCATACCATAGCATACTACTCTAATACAAGCATTAGTTATCAGAAAATTCTTATGTGTTAGCAGTTATATAGTACATTAATAGATATAGTATGTTATTATGTGTGTATGGAGCTTTTTCTCATAGGTCAAGTTCGTAAGGCCTGACATTGAAATCTTATAACGCAGGGACAGTCACGCTTTCTGTTCGACCACGTGAGCACTAAAGACTGGTGACGAGACGTTCTGGGAACTGGAGTCGCGACGCGATTTGCTACGACTTCCAGACCTGACGTTGGGATCCACGCGCGATCACTATACCAGGTTGGTACGCCCACTTGTAGCAAACCCCCACTGTAGAAAATCAAACCCTAACTAAAAATCGGACAACTGCAACTAAATTTATTTTCTGCTCCCTTAAAACGTTGTGAAACAGTAGATCGACGATTGGACTTTTTTGGACTGTGCACATAGGATAGAATCGTCGGATAGGCTGAACGGACAATTTGAATTGTGACTGTTAGGGTAGCCACGTCTAACCTAGAATTGAACCTAAATAGGATTATTGAAAAACACGACCTGACACCGTCGCCATGACACTGTTTCAGACGGACTATTGCGGGCGCAACGCCTGGACGAGACGCCCTGGACAGACGACACACTCGCCACCGCAGGCAAGTGTACCCACTTGCGTTTTTGACCTTGCTTTGGTCTTAGATTGATAGAACTGTTAGACTGTGAATGTATAGAACCGGACGTGATATGATAGCGTCCGGAACGCCCTTGACGACTCAGACTTGACGACGAAGTCTGAGCCTGACAACAACAAATTTGATGCTGTAGGGCTATCATGTGTGTGCGTGTGTGTGGACACCCTAGAATAACTCTCCCGTACAATGGTCGTGTCTTGTCACTGTTATACACACTGGTCGTGTCTTGTCACTGTGTTACAAAAGCCTTCGGGCATTTCAGATGCTCTCCTTGCGGGAGTGATCTCCGTGTTACAAAAAGCCTTCGGGCGTTTCAGATGCTCTCCTTGCGGGAGTGATCTCCGTGTTACAAAAAGCCTTCGGGCGTTTCAGATGCTCTCCTTGCGGGAGTGATCTCCGTGTTACAAAAAGCCTTCGGGCGTTTCAGATGCTCTCCTTGCGGGAGTGATCTCCGTGATACAAAAAGCCTGCGGGCGTTTCAGATGCTTCCCGAGCGGAAGTGATCTCCGTGATACAAAAAGCATACGGGCGTTTCAGGTGCTTTCCTTGCGAAAGTGATCTCCGTGCTTCCTGTCCTGAGTTCTGGGGTTTGGGGTAGGGTTGAGCGTGCGCACGGTGAGAGGGTCTGATCCCCCTCAAACCGTAAGGCATGAACCCTTCGTGTCGTGTCGTGTCGTGCCGTGTCGTGTCGTGTCCTACCTGTCTTGTCTGTCTTCGTCTTGTCCTGACACCTTTAGGTTAGTCCCGTAGTCGGTAGCACACGCTACGGCTACTGCCTGCTACGCTTTACTTTCCTGCTACGTACTTCTTTTGCTACCTTGTTGTAACCTCAGCATGCTAATCAACCAGTAAAACGTTGTTTAATAGTTCAGTACACTTGCAGTTTGGTCTAACCCTTTTTGTAGACCTGACCTGACGTACAGTTCCTTCTTTTGGTGCTGTACGTCAGGTGTTGAGCCAGAGTACGTCGACGAGGCAGACTTACTGGAGTACGTGGAGCCGAGGACGTCGTCACCAGAGTACATACCTGACAAGGACCAGACCTTGAGGTCTTTTAGTCGCCACTTTCAGAGGTTACTACTTTCAGTTTTCTTTTAGATTGTTTGTTGCCACGCTTAGGCTTCTTTTTAGACTTTGTACTTATTGGATATCATATCTCTAATTTAATGAATGCAACTTCCTTTCTGTACTTTCTGTTGTTTCAAACTATAATAATGTAAGAACCTGAAACTTTTCAAATGGTACCTCTACAGACGCTTATTGGGTCCAAGCTTCTCAGCTCTGGCCTAAGCGGGCCTTATCACGCTTCGCCTCCGTCCATTTTGGGAAGCGGGGCGTGACAGGTTTTAGTGGTGGCCCATGCAGGTCCGTGTAAAAGTTCGGAACAATAAGAGTACCGCATTCATTTAATATCCACGTACAAGTCTGAATTAGTTTCCCAGTCTCAGATAGTAGGAAGACTTAGGTAGACGTCCCAATTTGATAGTCTGACGCCTTGGTTAGGAATTAGTCATCCTCGTCCTAGAATGCCTTAGTAGCCACTTGACTCTGACCGTGTTAAATTCCTAGAGCTCTTCTTTTAGTTTAGTCGCTCGCCCAGCTCCATTGACTTCAGGCCCAGCAGAACTAACCTGGATTCACTTAGGAACCTTATCTTTAGATCCCGATTATAGACTAGCTCATTAGGAAGTCTTAGAGTTGAGTTATCCAAATCTTTAGACGACCCGATAATTAGGACCCCTGACTTCTATCGTCCTTTTGATCATTACACTTTTGTGTTATCTGCCATAGAGTCCCATCATAGCTTCCGTAAATCATATCCTGTGTGTAACCGTCATGCGATCATCTTTCTTTTCTCCCGATCCACGTGATCGCTTCCTGACGGTCATCGTAGATCCTTCGAATCTTTCTCTTTGCCAAATTTGCCTCCTCTAAAAGTACTTTCGAAATTCCTTAATCAGTTTCTTCGATCAGCTTAATTTCTTTGAAAACCCCTATACTACATATTTAAAATTTCTTGTTTTTTTCGGTTGAATTAAAATTCTTTTATTGACTTGATACCTTCTTGGTCGTAAATGCTTAGGTTACTATCTCGTACTCGCTTTCGAATCATTATCTTTCGAATTTCGGTTTTAAAAAAAACTTGTTACTATTTTGAAAATTCAATATTATTCTTTTTATATAAAAAAATTTCTAACCACTTAACGTGCATACTTTTTTAAAATATTTCCTAAACTTGAGGGAACTCCAATTATTTTATTATTATTATTATATCAGTTCTATGTTCTTCGCGACCACATTTCAAAATCTTTGTTAAACTTACTTTCATTTGCAAAACAACCGCTACATCACCCCACTTTTATCTCCTTCATCTATCGAATTATTCTGAGAAATATTTTGTCTCTTCCAACCAACTATCTCCTTACCCCGCCTTGTTGGAACTCGTTCTTTCCGATCTAATTTCATTTCGCTCTTGATCTAGTCTCCTTTTCTTTCTATTATCTAGACATTAGTCCTTGTAGTTGTCCATGCTATCTCCAGTTTAGGAGTAGGCCCTTTGGTTGGTGATGTCGTTGTGGTGCGTGAGTATAGGTAGAGTGTGTAGACCTGTATGCGTGTGTCATCTTTAGGATCCTGATAGTTGCCTTTTGTGTCTTGAATGTGTACTCAGTGTTAACCATGATATGATTGAAGTCGTCTGAATGACGGTATTCATACATATATGAATAGGGTCATAGCAGGCAATTTCCTTAGACGTAGTTTTTCGCGATTATGGAATAGCTTATCTTTTACTGCGTGTGATTGTATCAAGACTTTGTTTTTCTTTTAAACCAACCCTTTAAAGTTTTTGAAATTAGCTCACAAGATCACAGATCAATTATCCTTCCTCATCCATTACCACGATTCCACACGTTTTTCCAAATGTTTAAAAATGTGTCACTGGTTTTAAGTTTCCCTTTTCTCTTCTCTTTCTCTCCATTTAGAAATGTTATGTTATGGTTGTTATAGTTTTGGGACTAGCCATTATTGTTGTAGGATTTTTTTTGCGGATAGGCTCAGGGAGAGATGAGATTTGTTATAGCAATGATTAACCGATTTTGGAACAATGGGATATTGGAACAGATTTCTTCCGGATGAAAAGAACGGGTTGACCAAGACTTATTTATAAAACCGAAGTGTGGCGGACTCGATGGAGAATTCTGGTTGAACGAGATTATATGCGTGAAGATGAGAACTTATCAGATTTGAGGCTTAGATGAATGGTAGATAGGGACGGCTACAGAGTATGGTGGGAGTTAGGGTGATCATGAGATTGAGTGGAGTTTTTATTAGCATCGAGATCTGATTATTGAGTTGACGTGAGAAGACATTGAGAGTAACACGACGTGTTGAGAAATGGATGGTTAGGTTGTCGGATTTAATATTGGTTGAAAATAGTTATAATAAGTAGGAAGAGATGTGATTTTGATAGTTCAATTATTTGGCGGATAAATTTATGGGAAGTTATGACGCGGAAGGTATTGATGACACATCGATTGTTGATTTGTAAATGTGTTATAAGATAGACAGAGTTTTTGTTTTGGGTTGGTGATTGACTAGAACATCATTTTAGCGATTTATTAATATTGGGAAGAGATAGAGAGTAAAAAGATTGTTTTTGAGCGATGATGTTTTATAGAGTGGTATGGTATGAGAAGATGATTATTATTCTTTTGTGAGGACTTGGAGTTGGAAATTTCAACATCAATGATGGGTCTATGGTTAAGTCTTAGGATGTGAGATTAGTCGTGGCATTATTCAGTGAAAAGAAGGGTTTTGAAGGATTAATTAAAGAACATTGGTTGAAGTTATAAGATTAGCGATCTATAGGCGTAGTCATGAGAGTTTTGGGGTATAAGGTTATATAATGTTATTATTGATAGTATGAGTGATTCCGAGGACGGAATCATTTCTAAGATCGGTAGAATGTAACGGTCACTTTCCGACCGAACACTTTTAGTACGTATCTTTGGTTGATTTGTGTGCGTGTTACCGTGTTTGATTTTATTATAGCTTTCCGTAGCTCGAACGCGCGACCGAACCCCGTTTTCACAACCCTCTCGGAGGCGCGATCACTCCAGTATCTTCTTTGTAATTTTAGGACGTCGATGGACCTATATGCAATAATATCTTTCATTAATAAAACAATTCTTTTTAAACTTTGGTATTCCTAAAACTTCTGTGCGTAGGTATCCAAACAAATTCGTTTTTGTTTTTAATTATTATTTTATCCTAACCTAGCAACCTGAGATTGGAGGGGGGATATAAGCAAAATCTAAAACCGTTATAAGCACTAACCTATTAATAATCTAAACAATTTTAATTTTTGTTTGTTCTAACCCACTGTTTTCGAATCTCAACAAATCCTATAAAATATCTAACTGCCAGCTCTCCCCATCTCCCACGTCAACACGTCTGCTCACTCTCCCTACTAATTTTTCTCTACAGGCCACCTACCCTAACCTATCTTCCATCTTTCCCTACCCTATATTTAGCTAGGGCTTTGAATTTTCAGCCGCACAAAGCTAAGAACAGTTCTGTTCTTTCTTTTTTTTGCTATTATCAAATCCATACACACGTGAACCCTATCACCCCACTCCCCTAGTCTCTCCACGTAACAACTTTTTCTCTTCCATATTCTATTAAAAAACTAACCTAGGGGAAGTCTACAGCCGCACAAAATGGCAACCTTGGCCAATTATTTCTTCTTCAATCAAACCCAGGAGGAGAGCTCTTCTCCTCTCAATTTTAATAACCCACGCAACTCCGGCAACCGTCATGCCCTCAGCCATCAAACCCCCTGTCGGCTCCCATGTCGAAGCTCCCTTTCCCTCTGACTTTCGCCCAGAACCCTGACGCGGCTGCTTCCTCCTGCCAAAGCCCGCCGGTGAAGCCAACGAAACTCCCCCTGCCGCCTACTCCGATGGGCCTTCACGGCATCCGACAGTCCCAAGCTCTCCCGGTGCTCCCCTCTCCTCCGCACGCAGAACTCCGACCGTGGTGTCACAGTCGCCATCGACAGCCCTGCCGCAGCAGCTCTCTCTCCCCTTCCGACGACTACCCGCAACTGTCTTTCTCTCTCTCTCTCTCGACGCCTTCACATCCAGCAGACTACGCACGCTACTGCTATCTCGTCGCATGGTCGTCGCCGTGCACCCCACTCCGACCCCATCCTCGGGCGTGCACACCCTGCTGAAATCCCGACAGCAGCGCCTCAGATTCAATATCGATCCCCGCTGCCACGACTTCGTCCCAGTGCTATGCGCCCCCCTGTGAAGCACAACGAAGATGACGTGAATGGTAAGTCTGGGCATATATATATTAATGTCCTTAGTCTTGTGAACGTGATAATGTGGAATACAGTGACCTCTTCATATCAATACTTTAGATGATGTACACATGGGTGTAGCCATGTAGGGTAACTGTGAGTGTTTTGGTTTCACGTGGATGGTGCTATATCACCTATAGGTGTGAAAGATAATATTAGTTATGGAATAAAATATATAAATAGTGTTCTTTTATAAAGTTAGTGATATAATTAAGTGATAAATGGTTAGTAGTTTGGTACTATTAGGAAATGTCAGTATATAGGTTGCATACCATAGCATACTACTCTAATACAAGCATTAGTTATCGGTAAATTCTTATGTGTTAGCAGTTATATAGTACATTAATAGATATAGTATGTTATTATGTGTGTATGGAGCTTTTTCTCATAGGTCAAGTTCGTAAGGCCTGACATTGAAATCTTATGACGCAGGGACAGTCAGGCTTTTTGTTCGACCACGTGAGCACTAAAGACTGGTGACGAGACGTTCTGGGAACTGGAGTCGCGACGCAATTTGCTACGACTTCCAGACCTGACGTTGGGATCCACGCGCGATCACTATACCAGGTTGGTACCCCCACTCGTAGCAAACCCCCACTGTAGAAAATCAAACCCTAACTAAAAATCGGACAACTGCAACTAAATTTATTTTCTGCTACCTTAAAACGTTGTGAAACAGTAGATCGACGATTGGACTTTTTTGGACTGTGCACATAGGATAGAATCGTCGGATAGGCTGAACGGACAATTTGAATTGTGACTGTTAGGGTAGCCACGTCTAACCTAGAAATGAACATAAATAGGATTTTTGAAAAACACGACCTGACACCGTCGCCATGACACTGTTTCAGACGGACTATTGTGGGCGAGACGCCTGGACGAGACGCCCTGGACGGATGACACACTCGCCACCGCAGGCAAGTGTACCCACTTGCGTTTTTGACCTTGCTTTGGTCTTAGATTGATAGAACTGTTAGACTGTGAATGTATAGAACCGGACGTGATATGATAGCATCCGGGACGCCTTTGACGACTCAGACTTGACGACGAAGTCTGAGCCTGACAACAACAACTTTGATGCTGTAGGGCTATCATGTGTGTGCGTGTGTGTGTGGACACCCTAGAATAACTCTCCCGTACACTGGTCGTGTCTTGTCACTGTTATACACACTGGTCGTGTCTTGTCACTGTGTTACAAAATCCTTCGGGCGTTTCAGATGCTCTCCTTGCGGGAGTGATCTTCGTGTTACAAAAAGCCTTCGGGCGTTTCAGATGCTCTCCTTGCGGGGAGTGATCTCCGTGTTACAAAAAGCCTTCGGGCGTTTCAGATGCTCTCCTTGCGGGAGTGATCTCCGTGTTACAAAAAGCCTTCGGGCGTTTCAGATGCTCTCCTTGCGGGAGTGATCTCCGTGATACAAAAAGCCTGCGGGCGTTTCAGATGCTTCTCGAGCGGAAGTGATCTCTGTGATACAAAAAGCATACGGGCGTTTCAGGTGCTTTCCTTGCGAAAGTGATCTCCGTGCTTCCTGTCCTGAGTTCTGGGGTTTGGGGTAGGGTTGAGCGTGCGCACGGTGAGAGGGTCTGATCCCCCTCGAACCGTAAGGCGTGAACCCTTCGTGTCGTGTCGTGTCGTGCCGTGTTGTGTCGTGTCCTACCTGTCTTGTCTGTCTTCGTCTTGTCCTGACACCTTTAGGTTAGTCCCGTAGTCGGTAGCACACGCTACAGCTACTGCCTGCTACGCTTTACTTTCCTGCTACGTACTTCTTTTGCTACCTTGTTGTAACCTCAGCATACTAATCAACCAGTAAAACGTTGTTTAATAGTTCAGTACACTTGCAGTTTGGTCTAACCCTTTTTGTAGACCTGACCTGACGTACAGTTCCTTCTTTTGGTGCTGTACGTCAGGTGTTGAGCCAGAGTACGTCGACGAGGCAGACTTACTGGAGTACGTGGAGCCGAGGACGTCGTCACCAGAGTACATACCTGACAAGGACCAGACCTTGAGGTCTTTTAGTCGCCACTTTCAGAGGTTACTACTTTCAGTTTTCTTTTAGATAGTTTGTTGCCACGCTTAGGCTTCTTTTTAGACTTTGTACTTATTGGATATCATATCTCTAATTTAATGAATGCAACTTCCTTTCTGTACTTTCTGTTGTTTCGAACTATAATAATGCAAGAACCTGAAACTTTTAAAATGGTACCTCTACAGACGCTTATTGGGTCCAAGCTTCTCAGCTCTGGCCTAAGCGGGCCTTGTCACGCTTCGCCTCCGTCCATTTTGGGAAGCGGGGCGTGACAACTGCTTTGTAATTATTGTACAATTATGTTTCAATAAAGAATCACACTATTCCTCCAAAAAAAAGAACTACTAGTTCTATGGGCATTAAGCGTGCAACTGCTATCACAACCTACCTCGGTCTGCCACTTTCCATAAACTACCCAAAGCCATCGATGTATAGCAGATTGGTGGATAAATGTCAGAAGCGACTTGCTGGATGGACGTCTTCTTTGCTCTCCACCTTAGGCAGGATAGAGTTGGTAAGAACTGTGATTTATGGAATGGTTAGTTTTTGGATGCAAGCTTTTCGCATCCCTACTACAGTTCTACGCACCATAAACTCAATGTGTAGGAAATTCATCTTTGGGACTTCCAAAATATGGGCATGGAAAGATGTCTGTACACCAAAAGAAGAGGGGGGAGTTGGGTTACGCTAGCTAGGGGATCTAAATGCGGCGGCAGGCATTAAAATGACATGGAGGCTCCTAACAAGAAATAGTCTCTGGGCACAACATATGAGAAATAGCTATGTGGGACTGAATCTTTTCTATGCTACCAAAAGTAAACCTACACACTCAGGCACATGGAAATTCTTACTTCATTGTAGAAGTATATCGAACAAGCTCATCTGGCGGAAGGTCCATAATGGCAATACCACCCTATTTTGGCATGACAACTGGCTCCCGTGTGTGCCATTAAAGGAGTTACGCGACATTCCCCCAGGTGATGGCGACAAGGTAGTCAGTGACTATTGGGATGGGTCATCATGGGTGAGGGACCCAAATATCCAACAATTCCAGTCGTTCCTTCAACAGACTTCACTCTGTTCGGGAACTGACAACTAGGAATGGGTCCCTGGTGAACCATTCCGCTTCTCAGATGCTTGGAATGGTGCAAGACAACATAACGCAAAATTCTTCTACCATCCGGTTGTATGGCACAAGAAGCATATCCCATAATTCTCCATCTTGCTGCTGAGAGCATTCCAAGACAAGCTTCTAACCAAGGAACACCTATGCAAGTGGCTTCCAACGGCCCAAGCTCATTGTGTGCTTTGTGACGGACATGCCACCGAGACTTTCGGCCATCTATTCTTCGAATGTTAGTATTCCAACTATATCTTTAAGCGAAGTCTACTTAAACTTGGGGTCTCACAACCTATTGGCCTGAGTCTAACAGCTGTATGTGATTTTTTCCATTGGGTATTTTGTGAAGAAAGCTGCCGTTAATCAACTTGCCAACACCGTTCTTGCGGCCATAGTCTGGCACATCTGGAAAGAGCGTAATAGGTGAATCTTTGAGGGTTCTTCCAAAACAAAGTCTCAATTGTTTGATAGCATTGCGGATGATATAAAACTGGCGATTGGTCAATTGGATGCAAGTGAGCCGACAGCATGCAACATATTATCAAACTGGGATGTGAGAGACTGCGGATGAGCTGCTCTTTGCAACATATGCGTCACTACTCCAGTCCTTTCCCATTTCGCCTGGGCGGGGTCTGATTGGTTTGTCACGCTGCTCTTTTGAGGGATGGTATTTGGCCGAACTTTGAGTGTATGCACCCAGTTCTGCCAAGTAATTTTTTAATGTAATTTTATAGATTGGGGGACGGTATGGGGCGGACAATTTAGTGATGATTGACGACGCCTGTGTCCTCTCCTCATCCTATTGCGTCTTAATCCAAACCCATCTATGTACATTTTGATCATGATTATAGAATATATTTACCTTCCAATATATATATATATATATATATATATATATATATATATATATATATATATATAATATAACTAATACTCTCTCTAACTCTTATATATATATATATATATATATATATATATACTAGGCATTACCCGTGCCCATAGGGCACGGTTTATTTAATCCCCATACAAATTTCCCCGCAAATTTCAAGTTTCCCCCTAAAATTTAAGTCCCCTCAAATTTCAATTTTCAAATCTTCCCCACAAATTTCCCTCCAAAACTTATCCCAACCCTAGTCATCAAGTCCTTGTCCTAGTCATAACCCCATATGTCCTAGTCATCTTGTCCTATTGGGACAAACATTTAAAATCTTCATCTTTTATAGAATAGATATATATATATATATATATATATATATATATATATATATATATATATATATATATATATATATATATATCTATTATACATTTGACAGCGTTTTTTGAATTCTAGGGCTGACTAGGACAAGATAAAGAGTGGCTGAGAGTTGATCTTGGTAAATCAATGGTTGAGATTGGATTTTGCGAAATTTTTGGGGGGAAATGCCTTGGGAACATAAACTTTGAAATTAGAAGTGCCTTGGGAAAGAGCATGGAAATTAAATTTGGGGGGAAAAGTGCATTGGGAAAGAGTGTGGAGATTAAATTTGGGGGGAAAAGTGCCTTGGAAATCTAAACTTTGAAATTAAAACTGCCTTGGGAAAGATTGTGGAGAATCATAATCCATTAAATAAAATAAAATAAAAAATTTAGTGTAAAACAATTTACCAAACAACAAATTAGCGTAAAAATACCCTGATGTTTGTTAATCCGGCGCCTGCGCTAAATTTTTTTAGACTAATTTGTTGTCCCGCGCCATAGGCGCGGTCGCCAAATTTGTTGTTCGACGTCGAATTTGTTGTTCCGCGCGGAAGACGCCTGCGCCGAATTTGTTGTTCCGCACCGAAGGTGCCCGTGCCGCTAAATATTTTATGCTAATTTATTGTTCTGTTAAATTTTGGCTGTGGAAATAATTTTCGGGGAACAAAGATTTCGTGGGGGAAATCAAAGGCGCCCGCGCCGCGCTAAATTTTTTTACAAAGATTTGTTGTTCTGCACCGAAGGCGCGGGCACCAAATTTGTTGTTCGACGCCGAATTTGTTGTTCCATGCCGAAGACGCCTGCGCCGAAGGTGCCCGTGTCGCTAAATATTTTTACGCTAATATATTGTGCTGTGTTATGAATCAACTACCGGGGGAGGAACCCCCAGCCCTTTATTTATAGGCATGGTAGGAGAGTAGATACATCGAATACATAGATATGGGCGTACCTCTAAGATACCCGCAATCCTAACCAACTCTGGCTATTTCCATTCACAACACTCCCCCTTATCCAGCCATAGGTGTGGACTCCGCTCAAGAGTACTTCGGGATTCTGAGCGTAATAAGAGTCTCACATGGGGTGGATACTTCGGGATCCTGAGTTGGTGAGGTTTGCCTCGTCAAAACCTTTAGCTATGGAAAACCCAGTGGGAAAAACCATAGTTAAGGAAAAAGAGTGCAAACGCTCTTTAACTCCCCCTGATTTGTACAAGTGACTCTGCTCATGAATACTTCTGGATTTTGAGCGTCACTGAGGGGTGGATACTTCAGGATCCAGAGTTGATGTGATTTGCCTCGTTAAAACCTTTGGCTATGGAAAACCCAGTGGGAAAAACCATAGCTAAGGGAAAAGAGTACAAATTCTGTCAACTCCCCCTGATCTGTAAAAGCTCTTAGGCTTTCAGATCTCGTAGGCTTATCTCATCACTCCTATTTACAATATTCCGAAAATGTACACAGATTACGAATTTTATCACCATCAAGCAGCTGCTGAATCCAGAAACTCTGAAGAGGTTGCTAAGTTTCGTCGCCTCTGATGTGGTCTTCAGACTATATGGTTAGCTCCACAGAACCAGCCTCTATCCCAGTCGTCACTGGGATGTGATGTACCACCAGGCGCCCTCAAATACACCATTGGTGTGATTCTGGAATGGTGAGGATCTCGGAATGATAAGATGATGTTGCCTTCATAAGTTGCTTTGCAGATCTGCAGGGGATGGCCATCCCACTGTGGGTACCCGTTCTGTGATTTCTCAGCATTGGGACTGGACCTGAAACCTGCATTTGCATAAACATTGGAGGATGCTACTACATTTTGTAAGTCCAAATATTTCGACCCTTGGAGGAAGCGCAGAAGGCTTAACTCAGGTCTAATGGCCCTTTTTAGGTGCCAACTATCTCTGGCTAATGAGTTTACTGCAATTGCTATGCCGGGACACATGCAGTTAGCTAGGAGTGCATGATTGCACTAAGATAAGGGACTTTAGGACCAGTTATATCCTCCCCCTCTTCCAGCGATCGGAAGGGTTCTTTTTGTTCATCCAGTAAGTGTACCACCGTAGGTGTACTTTGGATGACAATGGTCCTTTTAATTTCTCCAACGCACTTCTGGGCGTTTATAACAGGATTCTATGAGCCATGACTTTATATTTGCCTAGGTCTTCTTATTTCATATTTAAAAGTCAGGCTTGTACATTTATTTTGGTTTTCTCTTCAAGAGATCCGATGAGATGTTAGTTGTCTACAACTAAGATCTCTAATCCTGTTGTTTGCACAGATGCAAAGACAACCTTCAGTAGAAATCATTGACTTGTCAAGTGATTCTCTTGGTTGTACATTTATTTATACTTATTGTTTTTCTTGAATAGACGTCCCGAAGTCTATTCAGGCATTTTAAGGAAATGTGGAAATTATCTTTACAAGATATCCACGAAGGTATGCCGTCACAACATCCAATAACAGCATATCCAAAATTTTCCTTCGCCAAATCGTAAGGTATTCGCTTTTGATAACTTAGGGAGACTGATGCATCATTTATGAGACATGCTCATTTGAATTTGTTCGATCCCTAGTTTCAACGAAATTTTCCTTGGGCTATATGTTGTACCGTATAGCATACGATTTTGTATTTATCTTTCTTATGTTTGTAATACTTTGTTTTATCCACAGGTTTGACACCTTTTAGTGTCTGGACTTCAGGTCCGAACATTTCACGTTTCATAAGTGAGTCCAGCTCATCTTTTATTGCCACGTTCCACGTTTGGCCAATCTCTACGTTTGCCTTCTAGCAACGGAGTGTGGAACGATAATTAACAAACATCATCGCCATTGCGATGTATATGGCAATATGATACGTGAATACATTGTCGACAATTTATGTTCTATCTGTCCAACACCTCCCCAGTACGTACAACATTTACTTAATTTCACTTTTTTCCGGCAATTCCTCTGCAGTGGATTCCGGGAAGGGTGATGGTGTGGACAGGAGCTCATTGTCCTGTGGTAGTATTGTCTTAAGGTCTCCAGGAGTTTCTGTCCTTGGAGCCTGGTGGTCTGCCTCTTTTCTGTTGAGGATCAGCCACTTCTGCTGCTGGTGGATTGCATCCATTCTCGGGGATGTCAATCCTAGCTGGAGTTTTTGCAGCAGGGATGTGTGATCTGACAATCTTCTGGTTGTCAATAAATGATTCCGGTAATTGGTGAACAGTGTTCTGTATGTGGAAGATCTTCTGGATCTCATCTACACATTGTATTGTTACCGGATCATAGTGGGTCAAGCTGTTTGTATCCCACACTATAATTTTCTTCGCGCCAGATTTTCCAGTATCTGGGCCTATTTTTGGGAAAACTCGTCTCATCGAGATCACAGTCTTCAAGATGTGCCTTAAATGCGTCCCCCGTTTGGGGTTCTAGGTATCTTATAAGTGAGGGTGAGTCAAACCCTGCATGGATACCTAGGCGACGCTGAGTACCGTTTTGGTCCTCTTTGGTGGTGCAATGGGGATTTAAGACTGCGCGACCGAAGATTCTCAGATGAGAAATGTTCGGTGGCATTCCATATGCAAGTTGCATTGGAGACTCTGACCTCCAGAGGGTCTTATTTTCATTTACGATGCAGCATGCAGAGTTTGCATGTCCCCATGCATCCATAGGCAATCAGGATTTAATGGACGTTCAGTCCATTGGAGTCTACTTTTCAGTGACTCTACCGACCCATTTTGGGTATGAACATGCGGCACTTGTATGTTCATTTTCAACTCCCGTTGATTGGCAGTACTCTTGAAAAGACTGGGATTTAATCAATTAAATTGATTAAGAGCCCAAAATAAACATTTTCTTTGTCAGAGGGAAAAGTTTCCCTCATCATCCCAAAAGCCCCCCAAGAATCCCCAAAAAGTCCTCGCCTGCCCGATATTTGTCCCGTAATTTACCGTGATTTTTCACGAATATTGTGCCCTTAAATCCCCTTTTTAAATTAATTTTTAGGCTAATAGGTTGCCTTTTGAGGCAAATTTATAGCCCTATTGCCTCCCCCCAATTTTTTTTTTGATGAAAATCTGTGGGCCTGAAGCCCACAGATCTGCTGTGGGCTTCAGGCCCACAGGTCTGACTTTTTTTTTTGGAAATCTGTGGGCCTGAAGCCCACAGATCTGCTGTGGGCTTCAGGCCCACAGCTCTGAATAACTATTTTTTTGTTGAATTCTGTGGGCCTGAAGCCCACAGATCTGCTGTGGGCTTCAGGCCCACAGCTCTGACTTTTTTTTTGTTATTCGGCTTAGGGTTTACGGTGGGGGCCGCCGCCGCCGCCGCCCCCCCCGCAGAGGGGGGGGGGCGGCCAGGGGGACCGCCGCCCCCCGCTGCGGGGGGAGCGGCGGGGGCCGCCGCCCCGCAGAGGGGGGCGTGGCCAGGGGGGTCGTCGCCCCCCCTCTGCGAGGGGGGGGGGGACGGCGGGCATGGGGGGGCCGCCGCCCCCCTCTGCGGGGGGACGGCGGGGGCCGCCCCCCTGCAGAGAGGGGGGCGGCCACGGGGGGCCGCCGCCCCCCTGCAGGGGAGGGCGGCGGCAGGGGCCGCCGCCGCCCCCCCTGCAGGGGGGCGGCGGCTGCCGCCCCCCCTATGGGGGGGACGGCGTGGCGGGGTGGGGGGGGGGGGGTTTGGGGGGCCAGCGGCGATGCCGCCGGCGGGGCTTGATTTAGGGTTTGAAAAAATCCAAAAAACCCTAAAAAAATTTGATTTTTGGGAAGAATAATCCGTCGTTTTCAAGGCGACGATGAATCCCCATGACGATCTTGTGAGATCTAGGGGAGGGGTAATCATACGTATGATTATAAACTTTGTTTTTAGAGTTTTTACCTCTATATCCGTCCTCCGGATATAGCGACGGTTGCTCGAAGCCCTACGCGGATGACGACCCTTCATGGAGGAAGCCTTGCACTGCGCTCGTGGATCTCTCGTCTCGCCTTCGCCTTCGCCTTCGCAACGAACGGAAAAAATTTGTGGAAAAAATTTTTAGAGGCTCGTGCTGATAACGTGTTATGAATCAACTACTGGGGGAGGAACCCCCAGCCCTTTATTTATAGGCATGGTAGGAGAGTTGATACATCGAATACATAGATATGGGCGTATCTCTAAGATACCCGCAATCCTAACCAACTCTGGTTATTTCCA
>CM061142.1:206031945-206034108 GCA_030789695.1 Scilla litardierei
CCCCCCATCTCCTACAATTTTTTTGGAAATATTTTTTCATGGGGTTATTGTTCACATTATGGATGATCAACATACCAAATTTCAAGAGATTCTAATACTTTTTGAGCCACCATCTACCCATTACAACTTCAACGGTTTGAAAACGTGCTTAAAAACCCACGAAGTTGCAAGGGGTAGATGGTGGCTCAAATAGTATTGGAATCCCTTGAAATTTGGTATGTTGATCATCCATGAGTTGAACAATAAACCCATGAAAAAAAATTTCAAAAAAAATGTGTGAGATGGGGGGAAATGGGGGCGCCTCCTTAGATTGAATCTAAGGAGGCACCTTAGGATCCCTTTACCCTATATATATATATATATATATATATATATATATATATATATAGGGTAAAGGGATCCTAAGGTGCCTCCTTAGATTCAATCTAGGCGCCCCCATTTCCCCCCATCTCACACATTTTTTTTGAATTTTTTTTTCATGGGTTTAATGTTCACCTCATGGATGATCAACATACCAAATTTCAAGGGATTCCAATACTATTTGGGCCACCATCTACCCCTTGCAACTTTGTGGGGTTTTAAGCACGTTTTCAAACCGTTGAAGTTGTAAGGGGTAGATGGTGGCTCAAAAAGTATTGGAATCTCTTGAAATTTGGTATGTTGATCATCCATGATGTGAACAATAACCCCATGAAAAAACATTTCCAAAAAAATTGTAGGAGATGGGGGAAATGGGGGCGCCTCCTTAGATTTTCATCTAAGGAGGCACCTTAGATCCCCTTTTTCCATATATATATATATATATATATATATATATATAGCAAAAAATGTACCTAAGAATGACCTCGGGTAGAGATACCTGAGCACACCCCCGCTGTTCGGGGTTTGTGAGTATTTTTTTTTGAAATTTTTTTTTGCAGTAGGTAGAAATACTTGTTATGTAGCTCCCCACAAAATTTCAGCTCGATCCGACACCGTTTGAGCCTCCGTTCATCGATTTCAAAAACGTTGCGCAAAACTGTCCAAATTCTGGACAGTTTTGCGCAACGTTTTTGAAATCGATGAACGGAGGCTCAAACGGTGTCGGATCGAGCTGAAATTTTGTGGGGAGCTACATAACAAGTATTTCTACCTACTGCAAAAAACAATTTCAAAAAAAAATACTCACAAACCCCGAACAGCGGGGGTGTGCTCAGGTATCTCTACCCGAGGTCATTCTTAGGCACATTTCCCTCATATATATATATATATATATATATATATATATATAGAAAAAGGGATATGAGCATTCCGTGTAGGAAATTTCCTACACCGTCCTCATAAAACTTCAATTTCCAATCTTGTTTCCAATAATCACCACCGTTCATTTTGGTGTACTTATCATGGATGATGAACATACCAAAAATCAAGTGAATCCAACGCTATTTTACACTCGATCCGATTGTTACAAATTCAACGTTTTTAGAACAATAGAACTTTTTGTCACGAGCCGATCGAGGGTCAAATCCCCCTAGGGTTCACCCATATTTGGGGTTTTGGGGTTTTAGAATGTGTACAATAATCCTAAGAAAAAAAAATTTCAAAATCATCAGTGGAATGTGGTGTTTTTGAAGGACGGTGTAGGAAATTTCCTACACCGAATGCTCACCTCCCTCAAGCCCATATATATATATATATACTAGTCATTACCCGTGCCCATAGGGCACGGTTTATTTAATGGCTGAGTTTTTCTCCCCACAAATTTCAAGTTCACCCAAATTTCAAGTTTTCCCACAAAATTTCAAGTTTCCCCCCAAATTTAAGTTTTCCCCCAAAATTTAAGTCCCCCCAAAATTGTCATTACCACCTAGGACAAACTTGCCACGTAGGACAAAGCTGTCCTAGTAGGATAAGATTCAAAATCTTCATAGAACTGGAAAAAAAATGGCCGGAAGGGGTGAGAATAAAAAGTGTGGGTGTGTGTGTGGAGGGTACATAGGCAAAAATACAAAAACCGGGGTTGTATGTGCAAAATTCCCCACCTCCTCTTTTATCCCTCAAAATCTCATCTCTTATATTTTCTCTTATTCAATTTCCATGTTTTATATAATAGATATCCAAATTCTCTTATCCAATTTCTCATGTCCAAATTCTCTTATCAATTTCTCTTGATAACATCCGTCT